>JAXQQM020077139.1:0-143989 GCA_034641835.2 Pinus albicaulis | reverse complement strand
CGCCCGATATCATTCATTTGAAATTAATTATTTTCCACTGAGGCTTGTGTATTTTTAACTGTGAATGGAAAGACACAATTATTATTTTTTCATGAACGCCACCTCAGTGTAATTTTTGTTTCTTAATATTTTTCAATCCAAATGTGGTGCCTTTTTTTGCCTCTACTTGTTTGAGCTTTGTTTCTTGGAAGTTTAAGAGTAAGTCAACCTTGCTATTATTCACAACTTAGCTTATCTTAATGTCAATTTTTGTTGGGATGTTAGCTATACTGAGTTTTCACGCTTTAGGTTTTAATGTAATGAAGGATTTTCTGGAATGCTATTGTCCAGAATAATAAAATAATTTCCATGTAGTGATATATAATTAGCTTCATTTCACATAATTAATTATCAAAATTTATTCAAATATCCTTGAGATGCTTGTGCTGGAATTGTTACTGAATCATAACGCTTAAACTTGCACTGATGACATTACAATTATTGTTTGAAGTATGAAACTAGCACTAGTGAAATTATAGTTATTGTTGTACAGATTTAACTACAAATGTTATTACAGTTATTGTTGTATAGATTTAAATACAAATTTTATTTTGTCTATTCCAACTATGGCTCTCTCGCTCTGGCTCTCTGGCTCAAGGCAGGGACTAGCTGCTTTGCAGCCATTCTTGTACTCTGGCTCTTTGGCTCAAGGCAGGGACTAGCTGCCTTGCAGCCATCCTTGTTTTAATGGATTTATTATTTCTAGTGTGAAGAGTTTTTGGTTCTCTATGGGATTTATCTTCTTGACACGTAAATCATGTCACATTCTTCCCTTATCTTATTTTTCATTTTTTCATCATATCAAATTATTGTACACTAAATTCTTTCTTTGTTTTTTACATGTAAAATCTTGGCACCTCAAAAGTATAACTCTCATTTCCTTCGATGTTTCCAACTTGCATTCACTCATACAATTAATTACTCATTCAGTCATATTATTTTCCAAGTTAGAGGTTCCAAACCTTAGTCTCTCATTTTCCTTGGATGTGATTTCAATACCTTAAGAAAATTCTCCATAGTTCTTAAATAGTTTTCTTCTATATCTTTATGATATAGATATTCTTCCTAAATAAAAGAAAGGTTACTTTCCTCATGAATATGAGCTATACTTGTAATTGTAAACATTTCTTCTTAATTGGAACACTCAATAAATGTATATTGTCTTTTGAGATCATTCATGCTTCCTATTGAATTTATTTTCAGTTCAGATACAAGGTTGTGAAAATATGTGTAATATATTTTAAATATTGGTGTACAAAATGTTTTCCTTTAAATATTATTTTTCATTTATATTATAAATATACATAAAACTTTTATTGCTTATATAAATCTATATTAATCCTATTTCAACTATGCTAAAAGTATAAATGTAAATATGCATTCATTTATATTCTAAATATACCTTGTATCTGTTTTCTTTTATTGTTTATATAAAATTGTGTTAGTTCCATTTCAACTATGTTAAAAGTATAAATACAAATATGCATAGTACTATGTTAAAAGTATAAATACAAATATGCATAACTACTATGCATGCATGTTTTATTTAAAGCTAAAGGATTTTGTCTCTAGTAAATTTGGCGGCCAAAGAAGGATTCGTTTTACACGGACCAAGAGAATGAAATAGGGCAAGGTATCTTAACAAAACTAAACTGGCATATTATGGGAAATCCAAATCACCTCAAACTTCACGAATGACCTATTGAATATATGGTGATTGAGTGACATTTGCATTCAATCATATACAACCTGATATTAAAAATAACATTGGTTTTAGTTTTAATTTTTCAAATTTATATTTTTTACACAACAATATCCTTTATCAATTTTAAAAATATTATATAGTTTTGGTTGTAAAAAAATTAATATATTTAATTTAAAAATATATTAAAATGTAGCCTAATTTAATTATTTATATTTTAATATATATATATATATATATATATATATATATAAATTTAAAATACTAAATTATATATTAAAAAAAAAAAAAAAAAAAAAAAAAACTCATACAAGGTTAAAATAATTTAATCTAAAAAATAACACTAGCGAAGCTTATCTACCATAGCAATAGCGAAGCTTAACCACAACATGGTGATTGATGATCCCCTGACAGGGACAAATAACAGCATGTTCAGAGGTATGAAGTATCGCAAAAGCTCAATTTACGGTTTACTTTCACTGATGACATTCTTTGAAAAAATTTAGAGGATGCACATTAATCATGCTGCTATCGCCTACCATATTTTCCTGTTCCTCGTACCGCAAAATCACACATCACATGTGTTGTGTGCGACTGAATCATACGCTATCTCCTACCATATATTCCTTTTTCTCCGACCTCGAAATCGCGTTCGATGTCTGGTGGCAATGTTACAAGAATTGTTGCGTCATTACTGATTTAATTAGAATGTTGTTGCAATGTTACAAGAATTGTTGGGTCATAACTGATTTAATTAGAAGGTAGACATTACGCGTGAACCTCGGGGTCGCTTGCTCCCTTGCATTTTAAGGTGAAAAGTTTTCAGACCCAGCCGTTAAATTAGACATTATTGGTCAGCGTCAGGTCTTATCGGTCCGTGCATTGAATCGACGATGAGTATCACCGGCCCCGGCCCTCGATGTTTTTATATTTGGAAGCAGTGGCGAGTCTGTGAAAGTGGAAAATGAAGATGGAAACTATCATCATCCTCCTCCTCCTGCTGCAACTCATTCTGTTGAATTGGGCGTTGAGCGTAGATGCAGAATCATGTCCGTTCGATCTGGATTATGTCCATAAATTGCCATGGGACAGGTCTTACTGCGAAACGGATTTTGATAAATCCGGTTGCTGCCAGGCGTTGCGGAGCCTGCTCGGCGTAGGGCTATCTCAGTATCTGAAAGAGGAATCCGTGTTCGAATTTCCCGATAATGCGACTGCTGTCTCATGTCTCAGAACATATCAACAGCAGCTCGACTCTTCGTCTCTGCCAGGAGACTTGGTGGAAAACTGTTTCGTCCAGAACATATCTGATTTTGTTTCGAGCCCAGAGCTTTGCGCCGGCATACAGAAAACGGAGGACTGGGTTCGCAAAGTGAAAAATACTTCGCTCGACTCGGCCTGCAATGGCGACCTCTCAGAACTGGGCGCCTGTCAGCTATGTCAGCAGAGTGGAAATGCCGTTACCAGCAAACTGGCGGTCATGTACAATAGCAGTATAAGCGAAGAAAAGACTAGTGAGAAATGCTTTTATTTCGTTTGTCTGTATGCCGCTGGAGTGGTTAATGAGTTCGGCCCCATGGATAGAAATACTGCCGAATGTATCCTCCGCGTGCCCTTCGCCCAAACCAATTCCGATCGCCGAGCTTTCGCCTACACTTTTATTAGCATTGCCATGGTCTTCGTTTTCTTCTGTGCTCTAGGGCTTTTATATTATCTATTGGTAACGAGGATTGATCGCAAGGCTGTGCACAGGAGATTTGTGAAGCGGAACCAGAAACTTCTAAAGGCAGCCGTGAAACCCAACACGGGGGCAACGTGGTTCGACATTCGTATCATCAGGGACGCCACAGATAACTTCAGCGAGGCCAATCTCATTGGCCGAGGTGGTTTCGCCACGGTCTACAGGGGAACGCTGCCGAATGCTCGACAGATAGCTGTGAAGAGAATCAGAAACTGCACGCCAGAGGGAGATTCCGAATTCCTCAACGAAGTGGATATCATCAACAGCATCAGGCAACGGAATTTGGTTGTTTTGAGGGGCTGCTGCGTGGCCAGCGACATGAGGGAAGGTCACCAGCGATTTTTGATATACGATTACATGCCCAATGGTAGTCTGGATGAGCATATTTTTGGACAAAAGTCCAAGTTCCGGACTCTGGATTGGCCGCAGCGCAGGAACATTGTCCTCGGCACTGCCAACGGGCTGGCTTATCTGCACGATGGTATCGATCAGCCCATTTATCACAGAGACATAAAAGCCACCAATATTCTGCTGGATGACGAAATGAATGCCTGTGTGGCGGATTTTGGACTGGCGAGGATGATGACTAAAGAAGGAAAATCCCATATGACGACTAAAGTAGCAGGGACGCACGGTTACTTGGCCCCAGAATACGCTCTCTATGGTCAGCTGACAGATAAGAGCGATGTGTATAGTTTTGGGGTTCTGTTGTTGGAGATCATGAGCGGCAGAAAGGCTCTGGACACCTCTGCCGAGTCGGTCTCTCATTATCTTATCACGGATTGGGCATGGGCGCTGGTGAAAAAAGGGAGGACCATTGAAATAATAGATGAAGGAATCCGGCAAAGCGGGGAGGAGAGCGAATTAGAGAGATTCGTTTCGGTGGGCATTTTGTGCTCGCATGTTATGGTGCCGTTCAGACCTAAAATGGTGGAAGTTGTGAAGATGCTGGAGGGTTTGGCCGAGATTCCTGAAATCCCAGACAGGCCTTTCCCGTTTACGCTGCATGGTCCATCTCACAAAGACGAATCCAACCGCTCTTTCGTTAGTTCTGATAACGTGTCTGGGCTCTCCTTGAGCGGATGTCGGTGAGCATATGTGTATATTTTGCTTTGCTGCCATTCAAGGACTGGATGCGGGAGTGATTGCGGTGGATCACAGACACTTTTATGAGCCATTTATATTTCTATTCGAATAATATGCCAGTAGTGACCGTAATCTAAAAAACTCACAAATTATCTCAGAAATAATAAATAATAGAAATTCCAATAAGATTATAATAAAATCTGGTAGCGTTAGTGTTCTTGAATGCTGGAGGGATTGAAGTGGATCAGAGACACTTTTATGATCCATTTGTACACATTATTAGTAGATTGTAGTAAATCATTCTTCTATCCCATATTGAAATAGCCCAAAATTGTAATTTCTGAGATTAATGTTCATGTTCAGCATATTTATGTTTAGCAGTCTCATGTACTGCAGTGGGAATCATGTGATTCTCAAAGATGACTGACTCTGAAATTTTGAAGATGCATACTGTATAGCTAAAATTGTCACCTCACGAGTATCCTATCCGTTAACACTCTGGCCATGTGCTCGGGTTACGATAATGCAAACTAATTATATATTTCACATGCGTCGGTTACATAGAGCATTTGTCTTTTGTGAAAGATCGAAACGAAATGTAATGATATGGACGTACACGGTCAAATCTCGTTTTGTACTCACGCTACGTTCCTGGTTGAATCAGCATCTCTGGCGTTGTGGGTCATCGGATTCAAATAAATTTCATGGCTTGATTTGGCATTATAGTAAAAGATTGCATGCCACTTTTCTTCATAGGATGGCTTGATTTGGCAGTATAGTCACGGGAATCAAATACAATTTGAAGTGTTTGTCCTTGGTTTCAAAAGTAATCAAATAGAATTTGAAGTATTATCCTAGTTTCAACTTAAAATGTATATTGTGGTAAGGCTTTGTGTTCCTTGTTAAATTCAATTATCAATATATATATTTGTGTAATATTTGTTTCCCGTAATAAATAATATTTTATTGAAAAAGATCGAATTAATAAATTATTATTTTTTATAAAAAATTAACAATTTATTAATATCTTACTTTCTTAAATGTTAAAAATTAGTGATAATTTTTAATGATGTAAGGTCGATGTACTTGATATAATTTGTCTAGTTTGGATTTATATATACATGATGAGTGCTTTGCTGTATTAATTTATGGTATTAATTTTTTTATTTAAATGTGTAATTTTTTTTTTTTGGGTTGGTAAACAAACATGCATTATATTATTAAAAGAAAATTAAATACAAAAATTATTTCTCAATATATTTTTTTTCTCTTGTTAGAGAGCATAAGGCCTTAGGAAAATTGTCACACCTAGTATCAGAGTTCATTTCCGCTAGGCTTACCCGCCATATCATATATTTACCACAATTGAGCGACATCTACAATAAGAAAAGCCTGTCTAAGGAGGCAGATTGGGTGGAAAGACATGAGGGTCAACAAGGAGATCTATATGATCATGCATAGTGTTCAATCCTCACCTTCCAAGTGCAAAGGTGATCGTTGGTGCGCTGACAGTGTCGTCAAAGGCTTTCCAGATTGTCCAGGATTTCATTTTGGACATGCTAAACATCATTGATATAAGAAACCAGTTCGTTCTGGTCCTCGTAGCGCTGGTTCCTCATGATATCTATATTCAATTGGACATTTTGCAGCTGTTTTGTGATCATGTCCAAGATGACAAGGTAGAACTTGCCCCAGAGAGCTAATAACAGAAATGACTGCACCCTCCTCCGTGTCTTGGGTGGTGGCATCATTGGAGGACGACTGACTACCAAAATTATGTGGTTGACTTATTTCAGGATGAGGAGCAGCACCCCTGGTGTGGATGACCCCTTTGGCGTGGAAATGAGGTGAGCCAAGGCTAATTGCAAACGAAAAAAGACAAACAAACAAACCCACACTGACCAACGTAACGATTCCCATAGGTCCTGCAGTATAACCTCCTATATGACAGAAAAACCAAATAGAACATAATTGAGTAGTGAAAACGGAATCACATAACCAATTATCAGACTCAACCGGCCCTGGACTGGAGGCTCGAGACTTTAGTTTCCAGAAATTCTCCACACCACCCTAGAGTAGACTTGCGCGAATGTCTCCCCTCTCACTAAGAGATACACGACACACCAAGCCTGAGGGAAAACCAGAGGAAATTGTCACAAAGTCTCCCCTTACATTTCCGATAGAAATGACCAGAGGTTTCTCCTGCCACGACACCGAACTGGGACCAAACCACACGCAGAGGAACCAACAGCACGACCCAAAGCCCAATTTGACCTCTGTGGGTAGAGCTGGACACACAATCAACACACACAAGACCTCGAGGGAGCTACAAAGCCGCAATCACCCATTGTGTGCTAGTATCCCATGGGCCTCCCGAGGAAAAGTTCTCATCTTATTCGCAGCTATTCCATGTCGCACATACCTCGCCTTCCCAGAGCCATGACTGCTATCTAGAAAAACATAATTCAAAACCCAAGTGCTCTGCAGACCCCCACCTCATCGCCCAACACAATACACTACGATCTTTTCGAGAATGCGAAGGGAATTTAATGACACAACCAGTGGAAGTAACGCCCACTTCTTTGGTATTAATGATGCCCATGAACATTATGATGCATTCAGTGGGTGCATGGAAGCCAATCAGACTTCATACGCCATCCAATCGCAACACATACTAAGGGTTCCATCACCCCCATAGGGGATAAATGTGTGCAATTTAAAAATGGGTTTCATTAAAAAATAAAATAAAAAATAAAAAATGGTATTGCTAGGAAATATATATATATATATATATATATATATATATATATATATAGGCTTGATATATTTCAAATTAAATATAAATTTAAAATAAAATTTTTATTTTAAAAGTGCTTTAATAAAATAATTCATTCTTTTGTGGTATAGAGATATTTAGAATTAATCATTTTGACTACAGTTTGGGTTTAAATTTGGTTAGCCTATGTTCCTCCCCTACATAGGTTTTGTTGATGTAGTTATTGATTGATGATGTATCCTTTGAGCACATTTACATTATATTGCTTTCTTATGAAAAAAGTCATAAATTACTTGAAGCCTAATATATATGACCCCAAAGTGGATGCCAACTAAACCTAGATTTGCAGCGTCAAGTATATAACTCAGCACCTTTAACTTAGTAACACATTGGAGTAATATGAGTCCAGGATCAAATATTTTGGTTGCCACTATAACATCAAGAGTATATTCAACTATCAATAAGCTATACATACCGATAACTTATGACTTAGGAAGAGCTAAGATATTTCCAAAGGAATGGGAGACATATTCTTCAAGCTTTATTACAATGCGCATGTTCCCTCAAAATCTAACAGGTCTTGTGAGGGTAGCTCACAAGACAAGAGCTGGACCAAGGGACAGGAATGAGGTATGGCCCATTATCACCACAACAATTACCACCTGGTCTTTTGTGGAATTTCACCACTAGGGAGGCTTCTCTTTAGTAGGTTACCTAGGGTATTTTTCAAGTACAAGGGATAAGGTGATGGAATAGGCCAAAGGAGGAAAACACTACCTAGGAACAAGGTCTGCCATGGAAAATAGGGCAATTCACATCCTTCAAAATGTCTAAATAGGGCACAACATAACCTAGGCCTTCAAAAATAACAAGCCAAAAGGACCAACCTAAGGCCACAAGGCTAAGAAAAGGTTTTCAATCAACGTATATCATCAAACTATGGAACAAGAAAGCTTTAATAAACCCAAAGTTGAATCCTAGGACAAACTAACTCCTTTCTAGGGAAAATTTTACACATCGAAATGGATTTTACCCTAATATAGATGGATTAGCCACTAAAAGAAATTGATTTTGAGGAAATCACCTCTCCTTTAGGTATGCAAGCTTTCCAAAGGCTAAAAATTTGAACCCTAGTTGAAATTTATGGCTTATCCTTAGCTAGCGGTTTATCCTTGAGGGGTGAAAATTAAGAAGATTGAAGGACAGGAAATGAGATTTAAGTGAAGTTACATAGATCACCAACAATGTGGGCAAGACCAGTTTCTAGTCCTTGGGTGATGGAGTCCATGGGGGTGTAATAATTACTAGAACTTGGCAAGGAGTAGGGGAATAATGAAAACGTAGGCTTCAAAACCCTAGCTATCACATTTGTGAGGGAGAAAAATCAATTAGGAGAGTTAATTTAAATATTCACCAATGGGATTTATGATTCACATTTTATATGTGAGTAATGCATGCAATACTATCATCTAGTATTCACACAATGATTTTTGACAACATCTAGCACAATAGAAGCCCTAGATAATTAATGAGTCCATACATTAGACAAAAAAAATAAAGATTTGTCAAATCTAAGGTATGCTTGTAAGATAGAATGAATGAAAAATCTTTATTACTCCAGAATGACATCTCCAAGACTAAATAAACATCTCCAAATGGAAAAAAAAACCATAGAGTATCCATAATATACAAGAATATTGCAATTCACTAAGAGGGTAAAAAAAAATCAAAATTGATGATCGTGAAATGAAGTGCGCCTATCCCTTATTTATATGAGGATTATGTTAGCTCCCCATAATACTAGTGTAGCACCTTATTATTATTAGTGTAACCCCATTATTTTTATTGTTGCACCCATGTATTCCCCATACTATTATTATTGTGCCCCATAGGTGTAGCCGCATTATTATTATTATTGTGTCCATGTGGTCCCCATATTGTTATATGGTGACTCCTTAGACTTCTATATATAGAATGTAGGTTTTGTCATTTGTATCAACCAATAATTGTTCATTTATGTAATGTAAAGTAGTTTTACCTCTCGAAGAGGCTGATTTCTAAGTCATTGATCTATATTTTCTTCTATTTTATGAACTTGTTTCATAAAATTTGGTATGAGAGCTTTGGATTCTAGGGTTTCGTTACTGCAAACAAGGAATTTTGGAATATTCGTTATAACTTGTTTTTCTACGAAGGTTTAGAAGCTGGAATTTTTAGCACCGGAAGTGTAAATCCTAAGGAACTTTGTTTAAAAATTTTAGATAATGGTTCGCTATATTTTTGGAGATATGATATTTGAGGGTGAAAATGTGAAGTTGGGTTACACTTTTTTCCTTTTCTGAGAAAACAATATCCTTTTTTTCTGTTCTTCAACTTTCTACAAGCCAAAACAATTTTTCTGTTTAGAATTTCATTTTGCGATAAAAATAAAAGTTGTGAGAAATTTTATTAGCTTTCTATTAATTATCTTTTAAAATTTTTTTATACCCATTTTATATGTCAACTTAACATTTATTTGAGTGTGTGTTCTTTAACAATCAAAGGATTCATAAAAAATAGTGTTCAAACACGTTGATGTATTCTTTGAAAACTTTGTGTTTTTTAGAAACAAAATGTGTTACAACAATCTATAGAGAGTCTACTTCCGTTTCATTATATTTATGAAACCAACTGATGCATATCATAATTAGTAGAATATTTTGAACTAATCCAATATGAAAAAACTGCATATTTTGAATATGTTTTGGCTCGCACAAAATTTCTCAACATATAAGTTATAAAATAAAAATCTAAAAACTACCCATTAGAGACAACGTACCAATGTAATGCACCATAGTTTTTCAATTTTTTTTACAGTGTATTTTGGAAGATACAAAATATTGATTTCACTGAATCATATTGTCCTTCATAAATTGTTTGCACCCATTTTATTGCAAAATTAATTAAAATTAGTAAATATTTATGAAATTACATAAAAGTTATATTTCCTGAAAGTAGACTAAATTCTAGAAATTCTTATCTTGGTTCCAACAGTTAATTCATAAAGTTCCATGGAGTTTAATCAGTCCAAATTTAAAGAAATGTGTTCAGATCTGAGCTACTGCGTAATTATATAGGTGTTAGTTTGGCTAAAATTTTAAAAAAGTTCAGACAAATTGTTGTTTTTTTCCTGACGACCCGTCAATTCTAACGACACAAAAGTTCGGCCAAACTTTTAATTTACTTCACGTCAGCCGAAATATTCAATGAAGCCCCTCCAAAAAAAATTTCGTGACTATATAAATAGGCGTAAACAAATTTATTATTTTTGCATAATTTCGGACATTTCCTCATTTGGGCTCATTTTGCAAAGGACCTTTTTGGGGCTTAATTTTCAAAGGACTCTTTTCTACTTAATATTCAAAGGACATTGTTTGGAGGTATGTGATACATTTTTTCGATACTTTCTGGGCTTAATTTTCAAAGGAATTTTTTTTGGAGGTATTTTGTTTTTATAGGTTTTTTGGTTTAAGTTTCAAAGGACATTTTTTTGGAGGTATTTTTATTTTAGAGGTTTTGGGGCTTAAGTTTCAAAAGACATTTTTTGGACTTTTTTTGGGCTTAATTTCCAAAGGACTCTTTTTAGGCTTAATATTCAAAGGACATTTTTTGGAGGCATTTTTTAAAGTGATATTTTTTTAGAGGCCTTTCGGGCTTAATTTTCAAAGGATATTGTTTGGAGGAATTTTGTTTTTAGAGACACTTTTTAGGAGGTTTTTGGAATTAATTTCAAAGGACATTTTTTGGAGGTATGTTTTAAAGTGGCATTTTTTAAGAGGTTGGGCTTATTTTCAATGGAAATTTTTTGGAGGTATATTTTGAAGTGACATTTTTTTAGAGTATGTGTTTTGGGTTGAAGTAAATATTTTATAATGATTTTTTAAAATGAGTTTTTCTTTAACTTTTAAAATGAATTTTTTTTGCAGGACTTGGAAGGAAATATTTTGAGCTTCATATCATTTTTACAAGAGATTTTTTTCTCATAATTTTTAAAGAAAAATTTTTGGATTGAAGTATGTCTTTGTGAAAAAAATTTGAAATGAGTTTTTTTTTAAATCTTTTGTGATGCTTTTTTAATTGAGATTTTCTCTAAATTTTTGAAGGAATTTTTTTGAGCTTCATAGTCAATTATCGTTGGAAATCAAAGGAATTGCAAGAGAAAATATGATCGAACTAGAGACCTTGAGGAATGTAGAGAACATTGGAGAAAATATCGCAAAAAAAAGAGAGAAGAAAGCCCAAATATTGAAAGGGAAAGTCAACCTCAACTAGAAGTTGAAGCAGGTATGTAAATGTAAATATTATAAATTTCATATTTAAAATTTTCCTAGTGTAAATTGTGAAACTTAATTTTTATTTGATGAACTAATTTAAAAAATATTTTGCAATGTAAGCAGAGAGAGATATTCCTCAAAAAATTGATGATGAGATACAAAATTTTGAAAGAGAAAGTGAAAGAGATATTGAACCAATGATTGAAGGTGGTGAAAATGTTGAAATAAATTCAAGTGAAGAAATTGAATCACCAGGCATGTATATATAAATATGTTGAACACATGTGTTTTATTGAAATTATACATATTTATTAATTTAGCTATTTATTGAATATGTAAACTTATTATGTACATTTAATTAGAATATGTACATACAAAATCAATATCGATGATGAGATGTTAGAAAATGTTGACAGTCACACATATGGAGATAAAAAAGTTGACCATGTTATATGATATCATGTTTATCGCATTATTGATTCGTTTTTCAAAAATGAAACTATGGGAGTTCCAACCCAATTGTTGAAAGGTGTCTTAACATCAAGGAAATTAAAAGAAGCTACGAATTTATTAGGTATTCGAAAATCAACAAAAGATAAAAAATGAAGGAAAATGTGGAACAAAGAAAAATGTGATATAAATTCAATTAGAATATCTAGAAAGAAAAATGTTTCAAATGCATGTAGAGTAATACATATGGCACTGGTTTCATCAAGTAATAAAGATAATCACTTGGTAAAATCTATGGCACGAGCGTTAGGAACCTCATGAAAAACTTTGCGCAAACATTGGAAATTTTAGTTGCAAATAGATGTAAATGATGAAATCGCTTGTTGGACAGCTATTTGTAGGCAACCATACAAAGATAGAATTGGAGAAAATGTTAAAAAAATAATATATGAATATTGGATGAAAAATTCACGTGTTTCACCAAAAGAAAGGGATGTGATGCAAAGAAGAATTGCACGAAATCTGTACGAAGAAAATCCAAAACATTTCTTGGACACCACTCAGATAGAGTTGTTCAACAAGTTCAAAGAAGAGAACGATGAAATTGATGTCTCAATCAGTGTTTTTGTGCAACAAAAACCATGGTATGTTAAACCTATCATCGTATGTGACACTTGTTGTTATCATTAGCATGTGGAATTTCAGTTATATTATGACACATTCCTGAATTTTGATAAACATTTTGGAAAGATTCACCTCCTTCTTCCACTATCCATGATTTCATATCTCAAGTTCTACGTGGAAGAGAAAGCCATGAATTATTTTAGCAAAAGAAATGTCTTGGTGGTAAAAAATGCGATGATTGTGGAAATTTGACTAAATTTCAAAAGAAATATCGTACTGATATAAATGATCAATCATTGTCCAACATCAATGTGAAATGGAAGAGATAAGAATATATCCATACATCGATTCAAGGTTCAAGTGCTAAAAGAATTGATTTACAAGAAGAAGAAATTTTTGTGATAGATTTTTTGAGAAAGTTTGAGGCAGAAATTTATAAATACATGAAGCATTCCCATAGAGTTCGATGGATGAACTTTCAATTCAAAAAACCCCATGAATTTTTTCCACCAGGGACCATTTTGTCAGTAGTTATTTTTCATAAAACTACACATTTGTTCCAAAAAAATAAATTCAAAATGAATAATATCATTCTAACCAAGTCTCCATGCTCATCCATATTCTATATAGACATGTTGAACAAAATGTTGATCATATAGAAAGCACCAATAAAAATCGGCATGTTATTAAAGAATATCACTTTTATATCAGTGATGATCATACACATGATACATTATTTTGTATGACACTATTTTGAAAATATTTATGACTCCTTGCAAAGTCGTGGAATAAAATTCAATGAACATTCGATATGGTCTGATGGATGCACAGGTCAACTCAAATATTCACAATCATTCTTTTGGTTGTGTAGTCTTCATATGAAGACATGCATTAAACATTGTTGGAATTTCTTTAAGACTCATCATGGAAAAGGAGAATATGAAAGTGTAGGGACATGCATAAAACAAGACTTTGAAGATATCAAATGGATCACTCTGCAAACTACCTTGTCTCAGCTGAACAAGTTATTCAATGGTGCATCTTTGTACTAAGCCATAAGACTAATCGATCAAGGGAAGTATGAAGGTACATTCAATTTAATTTTTATTGGATTTCTAATTTTAAACAATACATTTATCACAATGATTATCTTTGACGGTATTTTGATATCATATTTATATTCTTCTTTGAATTTTCCATATAGGGTTTTTCGGCATATTGGGGTCCAAGATGTGGATAGTTCAATTGGAGATGATGTTGAAACAATAAAAGGGACTCGAAAATTTCATTCAATTAAAACAAAGTTGTCCACAAATGTGTTTGCATTGGATAAAAGAAATTATTCTTGTTTTTTTCATGTTTTCATAGACAACAAAGAATCCAATGATTTTTGTGAAAACAAAATGTATGTAAAAGATTGGCAACATACATAACTAAATACAAAGGGGAAAAAGTCCATTTCAATCTTTGAAGGAATGCAATCAGAGGAGACTGCAATATCGTCTAATGGTGATCGAGTGTTTGATCTTGTTAGAGAAGGTAACATGTCAATTTCTTTCAAATGATAGAGATATAGAAATATAATAATATCAAGTTTTAATTTTTCATGTTAATTATGATCTAAATTTAAATACATAAGTTTGTTTTATTGTGCGGGATATGTTTTTTCCTGTAATTGCACCTACTATGAAAGATGAAATGTGAAGTATTATTTGATGTGTTGCACTGAACAAAAGATGAAATTATTAGAAAACTATGATGATCATGCATTTACATATGACAGAGGGTCAATTATACTAAAAGGTTATTTTTCCAAACAAACTAATCAAATTGGGGATTTTTTTTACTTTCAAGACTATGAAACTGATGTCATAACTTGTCAATATAGTCAGCTGGTATGTGAAACACACATAAAGTTGATAGAAGTTCAATCAAAGAAAAAAATAAAAATTAAGAAATGGAAAATGTTAAAAGGTTATCATGAAGGGATCATTGAAGATGGCATTCCATTGGATTTTTTTTATTGAACTACCGAACAATTTCTTCTCTTTGGATTCATCTTTTAGAACTTCCAGAACTCAACTAAAAATTGAACTACCTTTTTGTGTTATCTGTACAACTGTTTGCACATGTACATTGTTTTGGTACATGCACACAAGTAGTTTATACACATGTACACATACACATGTCTGAATTATCTGGTCTAAATGATTTCATGCATTCTCTGGTACAATTTTTCATAATGTCATTATTGCAAATGTACATATATGTGTATCTAGCATAGTTGATATAAAGCAAATTTGAAGTTGCATGATTTTGTTTTATACATGTGTCTATTAAAAGTAAATTATAATATTCATTCTTGAATTCAAAATGTATGGTACGTTTTTTGTAATTTCCAGTTTACTATCAATTGAAAGTAGCTTTTATATGTGCATTAATGAAAAATGTTGTGTACTGGATATATATGTTCTAGAATGCAATTTTAAAATTTTATGATTATTTGACATATCTAAGAATACCTATAATCTTATGATTTTTTTTATATATATACATCGATATGTATTGTACTTCAATCATTTTAACATATATTCAAACATGTACTTCAATAATATTTATGTACATATATTCATGTGAATTTTTTTTTGTTTGTAACTTGGGCTAAACTATATTAAAAGCATGAAAAAATGTACAAAGGTAATGGGCAGAGATGGGAAGTAGTGCTTAGCCTATCCCTGCCTTGGTAGTGTTCAAAATCAACCAAGTTTGGGGTTGCATCAAAGGAGGAAACCATCCCATTAAGAGTGTCATTCAATCTTGTAATACAAAATATTCAGTGGCCCATATAAAAACAAAAGAGTTGAAGTATATCCTGAGGTGACAATCATGGAGTTCATTCATCTTCATCCATCGCCTAGTCCTCTTCCTCCATCAGGCACCTCTATTCTCTATAAATGGTTTCCTCCTCAGGTGTGGGCATTCAAGGAGGCTTTCGAGGGGTCACATGGATAATGGGAGTGACTAGGTACTTTGCATAGTAATCTCTCATCCAGACACCATTAAAGTGCATAACCCAAATGACTATCTCCTCCATCTTAGGCTCATAACTTGGAAGTGGGTTGGTTTTCTTAGGTAAAGGCTGCACAAATTGCAGAATAGTGGATTTCCTACCTCTTCTACCCTTGGGCTTCTCCGGAGGAAAAACAATCTCCCCATGAATGTTATCAAGCGCTTGAGGAGCCAACACCTCATGGCTATGATATGTAGATCCCTCAGTGGATTCCAATTGTTGGTCATTGCCACGGTGAGAGCGGCTTGAAAACGCACCTCTATAAATGCCTCTGATGGGTTTCTGTCACTGACGCGGGGACATGGTATGGCTTCTGAAGTGTAAATTTTATGATTGTTTTTAGATTTTAAAACATCAATATGTATTGTACTTAAACATCACCTAAATAATAGATGTACATCCTAAAATTATATAACATTCACACACATGTTCAAATGCATAACATACATACAAATTTATGTATGTCTTAAATGTAATTTGAAGTTTCCATCTAGATTCATTTTATTTTTAACAAATAAATGACAACATGAGTTTTAAGAACAAAACCTTATATCACAACATGTGATCACATACCAAATGTAGTTCAATTATCCAAAATATACACATTTATGTGTAAATTGTAATTTGAAATTTCCATCTAGATTCATTTTATATTTAACAAATATAATGCCAACTTCATTTTATATTTAAGAAATGTAGTGACAACTTGATTTTTAAAAACAAAACATTATATCACAACATGTGATCACATGCCAAATGTAGTTCAACTATCCAAAATATACACATGTATACATGGTTTTTAATTCGAAATTTCCATCTAGAGAGATTCATTTTACATTTTTAACAAGTTTATAAAATGACAAATTTTTAAAAACAAAACATTGTATCACAATCACATGTCAAATGTAGTTCAACTATCCAAAATATACACATTGTGAAAATGTAATTTGAAATTTCCATTGAGAGATTCATTTTATATTTAACAAATAAAATGACAACTTGAATTTTAAAAGCAAAACATTATATCGTAAAACAAAACATGATATCACAACATGTGATTACATGCCAAATGTAGTTCAACTATCCAAAATATACATATGTATGTACATGGTTTGTAATTTGAAATTTCCATCTAGAGAGATTCATTTTATATTTAACAAATTTATAAAATGACAACTTTTTAAAAGTAAAACATTATATCACAATCACGTGCCAAATGTAGGTCAACCATCCAAAACATAGACATTGTGAAAATGTAATTTGAAATTTCCATCTAGAGATTTATTTTATATTTAACAAATAAAATGACAACTTGAGTTTTAGAAACAAAACATTATATTACAACATGAGATCACATGCCAAATGTAGTTGAACTATCCAATTTAAAAACAAAACATTATATCAAAACATGAGATCACATGCCAAATGTCGTTGAACTATCCAATTTAAAAAGGAAACATTATATCACAACATGAGATCACATGCCAAATGTAGTTGAACTATCCAAAATATACACATGTTTTGTAATTTGAAATTTCCATCTAGATTTGAATTTTATATTTAACAAATAAAATGACAACTTGAGTTTTAAAAACAAAACATTATATCACAACATGTGATCACATGCCAAATGTAGTTCATCTATCCAAAATATACACATGTACATGTGTTTTGTAATTTGAAATCTCCATCTAGATTCATTTTATATTTAAAAAATTAAATGACAACTTGAGTTTTAAAAACAAAACATTATATATGACAAAATTTGATCACATGCAAAATGTAACTATCCAAAATTTAAAATCATTCTTGATAAAAGTAAATGTAGTTTAAAACTATATCTCAACAGTAAAATATGTCCAAAATTTGTATCTCACATGAACAATAAAAGTAAATATATATATCTAGTTCAATGTATAGTGTTACAAGTATCCAGTTATATAGAAACGTAAATATGACTACATAGATAAGACTATAGTATCAAGTATCAAGTTATATAAAAAATTAAATTTAAGACTATATCTATAAAATATAATGTTGCACACATGTGCATCATCCATCAAATACAGATAGATCTAGTGTCTCTGCCAGCAAAGTCCTAATCCTCTTGCTATCCTGTGAAGAATGGGGAACCTGTACACAATGTGTACAAACATTAAAATTTAATGTTTTAAAATTGAATGAGAATATAGAACTTCATGTAAAAAAAAAAATGAAAAAAAAACATGTAATACCTCACGTGGTTCCCTCTCCATTGTGTTTTATTCCTCATCCATTAAAACATCCTCTACAGGAACATCTTCCATAGTAAACTGTACAATTTACCTGTACAAGTATATATATTAAAAAATTTCAAATGAAAATTGATGTATAAACTAATGTTAAATAATATTAAAAAAAAAGTTAGACAAGTTGTTCAAATGGTGTGGATGTTCCTATCTCCATCATACACTCCATCACTAGAGTCCGTGGAGAAGGGAAATAATCTCCAAGAACCTAAAATTGAAAAAATTTAAAAGTATAAAATAAACTATACATATATATATATATATATATATATATATATATATTAAAATTTTTCAAATGAAAATTCATATATAAACTAATTTTAAATAATATTAAAAAAAAGTTAGACAACTTGTTCAAATGATGTAGATGCTCCTATCTCCATCATACACTCCATCGCTACAGTCCGTGGAGAATGGAAATCATCTCCAAGAACTTAAAATTGAAAATTTTTAAAAGTATAAAATAACTCAAGATCTAGATCTCAATTTATAATAAAAATTTTGAACTTCAATTTATAACTTATAAATTAAACATATTTAAGTGAAAAATTGAATACTTGTGATGGTGGATTGGGTACATCCCCTAAGGGTGGCTCTGGAAAAAAATCTCTAGAAACTTAAAATTCAAAAAATTTAAAACTGTAAAATAACTGAAGATCTAGATCTCATTTTTTAATGGAACTTTTGAGCTGCAATCTATAACTTAAAAACATATTTAAAAGTGAAAAATTGTTCACACTTGTGATGGTGGATTTGGCACATCTCCCAAGGAAGAAGAAGGTACCTCCATCCCAAAAACATCGGACGGAATCAAAATATGTTAACATTTAATTATATATACATTTACATGTGTGCACAATGATTTATTTTAAAAATATGTCATCATGTTTTGATATATATAATAATAGATAAAAAATAATTGTACATCACATAAAAAACACTAACATCTGCCAACATATCATATTGATGGTGAGAGCCATCTTGATTTTGTGATTGATGGTGAGAGCCATCTTGATTTTGTGAATTAGAGGCTTCGACCTTGATATTAACATCTTCGTTCATCAAGCGTGAGAACTACAAATAACGTTAACATATATGATACATTTTTGTTAGATTAATGTATACAAATAAATGTATGTATATATGTATTTATTCCAAATTGTACATGTGCTAGAATACACACCCTAACCATTAACACATACTGATCCCATGTCCTCTTGCTCATGACTAATTAGGTCTTGCCAACCATTGTGACAATTCTTTGCATACGTTCTGAGATCTCCATCACTCATGTTGTCTATATCTTCATATGTATGATACGAAAAATTAGCACATGCATTCTCTCATGCTCTTTTTCGATTCCGAAAAACACCAACTCCAACCAGTCCACTCTGAACATTGTCAATGATGGAATCCCTTTTTTCTCGACTAATTTGAGAAGTGGCATCCATCTATGACTGCAAAGTTTTGACACCAAGAGGTCAACTAAGAAATGGTGGCTCAAGGCGAGGCAACTCAGCAGCATGCTTAACACCCCTACGGTCACACAATCGACCTTTCCCAGGACCAAAAAATTCAGAGGGAAGGTCATTATAATTGGGTTTCATCCCAAAAAAGAATTTTGCATAAAGTAATTTTTCAAAATAAAGTAGAACCTCATCATTCCATAGGAGTCTTCCATAGGTTGTAGGGTGCCTATCATACAAATAGCCAGCTATATTAGGGTGCTTGAAATATTGCACCTTTAACATCTTTATTTTCAACCCTTCTTTTAAATTAAAATAAACTTGGACATTTCTGTTGTAACTCTGTTTAAAAACCTCCCATTTATTAAGACACATCACTGTTTCTGTTCTTTTTCTCATCACTTCTACAAAAGTATCAGTGGTTGGCCCAAGCCTTAGGTACACAAATACTAGTTTTCCTAAAGAGTGAGTAACTATTTCCAAGCTTTCTCGACTCTCAGTAGGGAATTTCAAAGACACAATATCTCTCTTCAATTTTGAATGAAGATTTTGACACCTTTGTAACATGCATTTTTGCATATTTGATTTCCAAGGTATATCAGAAATGTCAAATGGATATGTCGTGGTTGGTATACAACCTTCTTCTTGAGTAACGCGTTCTTTCCTACATATTTCTGGAGAAACATTTGGAGCAACATTTTCACCCTCTGCATCAATATATAAAATTTTTTATATTAGAAAAACATGTAAATAAATTTGTACAAATTGAATGAAAATAATATTCATATTGATGTCCACCTCGATATGGTTGGCTAGCATCATGCTCACCCTGAGACTGTTGAGAACCAGAACGACCACCGATTGGTTGAGAACCAACATGACCATCCATTGATTCGCCTTTGGGGGAATGCATATCACCACCCTCACGCAATTGGCCACCACCTATTGATGGGCCTCCAGGGGAATGTGTACCACCAATAATCTCACACGATGAGAGGGAAGCTTCATAAAAAAATATGAA
Organism: Pinus albicaulis; assembly: GCA_034641835.2. Lineage (NCBI taxonomy): Eukaryota > Viridiplantae > Streptophyta > Pinopsida > Pinales > Pinaceae > Pinus > Pinus albicaulis. The sequence goes on along the minus strand of JAXQQM020077139.1, from coordinate 123,413 downwards.
TTTATAATCAATTCAAAGATACATTCATACATATAAATACATGTACATATATTAAATTGCGTGAACCATACCATGATTGTGTGAACTATGGCCATGCTCCATTGATGGTGTAGACACCCTTGTCCTCCTAACTCCTAAAAGATAAAGAATCAAACTTATTAAAAACTAATTCAACTCACAAAATCGATAAAAAATCAATTCCATATGTACATACATGTATGTATGGAGATAATATTATATTTAAATGCCATGAACATCCCTCGATCCATGATCCCCCTCTCTCTTAGAGGCATGGGATTTTATTTATCTTTTCCTTTCATCCTCCATGATATTTATGGATATATCTACAGTGGACATTTACAATTATTTTTAAATTACTATTTAAAATAAATTCAAAAAATTTCAAAAAATTAATGTAATTTAGTACACAAATTATGTAAAACACAACTTTCAAAGCACTAATTAATGTGTGAAACTCTATTTAAACAAAAATTTGTTGAAGTCCTCACATTTTAATTTTATAAAAATGTGAAGTTCACCAAGTTGCACTTTACATGGTGGGAGCACACTTGGTCTATAATTGAAAAAAGATACATGGTCATTAAAAATGATTCATTTATAAGTAAAAAAACACACATATCAAATATATGTTACAATGTCCATCAACAAATTTTGAAGGAGAGCATCTCAACACTGATTCATCTTTGAGAGATTAATCTTGAATAAATTTTGAAGGAGAGTGTCTCAACACTAATTCATCTTTGAGAAATGAGTCTTGAATTGGAATTTTCCCGTATAATACTAATTCATCTATTAATTCATCTTTGAGAAATGAATGTTGAATTGGAATTACCCCACACAATAGAGCACCAAACATCTTATTAACATTTGCACAATTTCTTATACTAAAAAATTGAAATTTGCAAACAATATTGTTTTCTTTTCCATGTAGTTGTTTTAGCCTCTCCTTCTTAACTTGGTATATGCATTTCATTTGGTTGCACACAAGTTCAGAATTGGTGAAAACTACAATTCCATTTGATCCACACTCTCTAGTTGTTCCCAAGCCTTCTATCAATGCAATATAATATGCCTCGTTGTTTGTTGTTCTTTCGAGTATATTCATTTTCCTTTGGAGGACCTTGTTAGTTGTAATATTGAAAATCACATATGTAATCACTACTTTCCCTAGATTGGGATAGAAAGAAACATCTATGAAAAATTTCCATTTTTCAACCATATTTAGTGGGATTTTTTATCCCTGAAAAAAACGAGTTCAATAAAATATATTAAATTAACATTTATTAAAAATGCATGGTAGAAATTACATGTGCATGGGTTGCCTTAAATTTTTCCTTAAAGTCTATGGGAGAAATCACATGTAGAAATGACATGACTTAAAGTTTACCTTTCCTATAGTTTAAGGGAGAAATGACATGTACATGGTTTGCCTTAAAGTTTGCCTTATAGTTTATGAGGGAAATGACATATAAATGACATAGAAATGACATGCTTTAAAGTTTTCCTTAAATTTTATGGCAGAAATGACACATGTATGGGAGAAATGACACATGTACATGGTTTTCCTTAAATTTTATGGGAGAAATGACATAGAAATGACATGTGAATGATTCCAAAAACACTAGAAGATGATAAAAATGACATGTACATGGGAGAAATGACATGTATGTACATAAACCCACCTTCCCATTTTTATCGTCATTGTTCTTCCCAGTATATTCATTTCCTTGAAGTTTTCCTTGATTTTATGGGAGAAAGCCTTGCGTTTGTGGGAGAAATGACACATGTACATGGTTGTGTTTTTACCTTCATTTTTCTTCCCAGTATATTCATTTTATTTATTTTTTTCCTTGAATTTATGGGTGAAAGCCTTGAGTTTGTGGGAGAAATGACACATGTGCGTTGTTTTCCTTAAATTTTATTCATTTTCCTTAAAGTTTTCCTTAATTTTATGGGAGAAAGCCCTGAGTTTGTGAGAGAAATGACACATGTAAATGGTTTGCATTAAAGTTTTCCTTAAAGTGTAAGGGAGAAATGATATAGAACTGACATGTACATGGTTCCAAAAACACTACAAAATGCCTTAAATTTTATTGGATAAATCACATGTACATGGTTATCATTAAAGTTTTCTTTGAGTTTATGGGAGAAATGGGAGAAATGACATGTATGTACATGGTTTTCCTTAAATTTTGCTTTAAATTTTATGGGAGAAATGAAATAGAAATGACATGTACATGGTTCCAAAAACACTAGAAAATGCCTTAGAGTTTATGGGAGAAATAGCATGTACGGAAATGGATATTACAATGAAGAAATTCTATTAAGATTTATTCCAGAGATTCATTGTAGGAGACTTTATTCGATATGTCACCTTTGAGAAAGGATAAGATCTAGAGGCTACCTGGCCCTTTACAGAATCTGCCTTTAGAAATTTTAGAAGTTAACACTCATAGACAGACTCAAATCCTATAGAAGTTCAACCTCTTTAGGTTCGATTTTTAGGGCTTAAAGTTTGCCTAGAATTAATGGGAGAAACCTTGAGTTTGTGGGAGAAATGACATGTCCACGGTTTTCCTTAATTTTTACGAGAGAAATTAGATCTAGAAATGACATGCCTTAAAGTTTTCCTTACCTAGAGTTTAAGGGAGAAATTATATGTACATGGTTCCAAAAATAGTAGCAAATTTCTTAAGTTCATGGAAGAAATGGCATGTCTAGAATGGATATTACAATGAAGATCAAATGCCTTAAAATTTATCGGATAAATGACATGTACATGGTTATACTTAATGTTTTCCTTGACTTTATGGGAGAAATGGGAGAAATGACAAGTATGTGCATGGTTTGCCTTAAATGTTTCCTTAAATTTTATGGGAGAAATGACATAGAGAAATGGGAGAAATGACATGTATGTACATGGTTTTCCTTAAATTTTTCCTTAAAGTTTATGGGAGAAATGACATAGAAATGGCATTTACATGGTTCCAAAAACACTAGAAAATGCCTTAAAGTTTATGGAAGAATGACATGTATAGAAATGGATATTACAATGATATTATAATGATATTACAATGAAGAAATTATATTTAGATCTGTTCTAGAGATTGTCTGCAGGAGAATTTACTAGGTATGTCACCTTTGAGAAAGGATGAGATCTAGAGGCTACCTGGCCCTTTACAAACTCTGCCTTTAGAACTTGTAGAAGCTAACACTCAACAGAGAGACTCAAATCCTATGGAAGTTCAACCACTTTAGGTTTGGTTTTTATGCCTTAAATTTTTCCTTGAATTAATGGGAGAAAGCCTTGATTTTGTGGGAGAAATGACATGTGCATGGTTTTCCTTATAATTTTCCATAAATTTTATGGGAGAAATCACATCTAGGAATGGCATGCCTTAAAGTTTGCCTTGCCTAGATTTTAAGGGAGAAATTACATGTACATGGTTTGCCTTATATTTTATGGGAGAAATGACATTGCCTTATATTTTATGGGAGGAATGACATAGAAATGACAGAGAAATGACATAGAAATGACATGCCTTAAATTTTTCCTAAAAGTTTATGGGAGAAATGACACATGTACATGGTTTCCCTTAAAGTGTGTGGGAGAAATGACATGTACATGGTTTGAAAAATTATTTTATGCACTTACTAAAATTTATGGGAGGAATGGGAGAAATGACATGTATGTACATGGTTTTCCTTAATGTTTGCCTTAAATTTTGCCTTAAATTTTATGGGAGAAATAACATAGAAATGACATGTACATGGTTCCAAAAACACTAGAAAATGACTTAAATTTTATGGGAGAAATGGCATGTACACAAATGGATATTACAATGAAGAACTTCTATTTAGATCTATTCCAAAGATTGAATGTAGGGGCATTTAATGGATATGTCACCTTTGAGAAAGGATGAGATCCAGAGGTTACCTGGACCTTTACGAACTCTGCCTTTAGAACTTGGTAACACTCAATAGATAGACTCAAATCCTATGGAAGTTCAACCAATTTAGGTTCGGTTTTTAGGCCTTAAATTTTGCCTTGAATTAATGGGATAAATCCTTGATTTTGTGGGAGAAATGACATGTGCATGGTTTGCCTTGAATTTTGCCTTAAAGTTGATGGGAGAAATCACATATAGAAATGACATGCCTTAAATTTTCCCTTGCTTAGAGTTTAAGGGAGAAATGAAATGTACATGGTTTGCCTTAAAGTTTTCTTATAGTTTATGGGAGAAATGACATTGCCTTATAGTTTATGGAATAAATGACATAGAAATGACATGCCTTAAAGTTTGCCTAAAATTTTATGGGAGAAATGACATATGTATGGGATAAATGACACATGTACACAGTTTGCCTTAAAGTTTGCCTTAAAGTGATAGTGGTTTGCACTTACTAAAACAACTAGTGGTAGTGGTTGATGAAGTTATGTCAAAAGCCACACCTTGATGAGTTTGTGGGAGAAATGAAATGTACATGGTTTTCTTTAACGTTTAGTTTTCCTTAAATTTTATGGGAGAAATCACATCTAGAAAACTTTAATTTGACATATATAAATAGTTTAAGACCATTAAAATGGAATTTTCAACTTGCATTAGCTATGTCCTTAATAAGAAGTATGATTTAGCACATAACAGATTGTCTAATAATTTATAATAATGTCATTTTTGGCTTGTACTATCATTCATCCTTGATAGGTACAATAATTTTACAACTTGAACATCAACCTACACTATCAACATATCACTGCACATAATATAGATTATTAATATCCATTACATCATTAAACACTCCACTTTTAACATTCTACAATATTAGAAGCATCATGGAAGGTGTAAATTTAGGTACATTAATAAAAAATAGTTCTAGCATCAACATAAACCTATAGTAGCATTACGGTAAGAAGCCAAGGGTCTTCATTACTTGAATAAACCAGTTCTATAAATAACTCCTATTAACATCATGCCTCCAAATGCATAAAATGATAAAAATCTAGTGGTAGTGGTTGATGAAGTTATGTCAAAAGTCACACATAAAAATCTACTCTTTGAGGAATTGGAAAACTAGTTAGATTAGGAAGCTTCAGTTCAGGAATAAGAAAGAAAAGCTTAGGTTTTAGCTTAGCAAGGAGTATTCAGGAAATTTTCAAAATGTTAAATCTATTTCTAAAACAATATTTCACTGTATTAACCAAAAATAAAATAATTACATCAAATACCTTATAACTAAATTGTTAACCAATTTATTATGATAAAAATTAATTTGAACCTTGTGACTATTAGATGATGGTGATGATGTTGAGATTTACAGAATCAGTATTTCTCATGTTTGGGATGTTGGCTTTGGTGTTGCTTCAATGTTGTGGCCACGGCAGCTCAACTTCAACAACTGTAGATCATAATATCTTTAATGTTGTTTACCATTAGTACTACCCTAATTAACACTAAGTTGATTAATACATAGTCTTAGTTACATATATGATTACATCTCTTAATGGGAAGAGATCTAACAGATAAGTGTAATATAAGAAGTAAGGTTAAATAATGAATAAAATGGTACTTATACTAATAATGACAAGGGTCATGTTTCACTTACCATTATTAAAAAATAACCTCCAAGCTGTAAGCTGATCTTAAGTAGTAAGATTCTAGTAATCAATGATGTTGAAACATAATTTATAGTATAAGCTAGTTATGATGGTTCTTAATAAGTTGATTAGTACTAGTGATTTTGAAGTATCAACGTAATACAACATGTATCTCTTATGGAAAAACAAGAACCTTTTGTGAAACCACATAATGTTGAGTACCAAGTGTGATTAGAATGAGTGATTACCACTATATTTACCCATATGTGAGTGAATATGGATATATGTAAGCTCTATACGGATAAACACATGGTTTAATAGAGTATAAGAAAATCTAGATATCATAGTGAAATCTAGCTTACTGCTACTATATAACGAAGCATATGGCTGGGTGATTTACAAGAATTCAGCTAAGAACATAGCTCAATCAAGCTCAATTATGGAGAGAATGATATGTATTTCTCATTTCACCAATTTAATCATGAAGTTGAGTAAAAGAACCTAGTTAATGAAGTTGGATAGGTATCATGCTTGATCAACCTTACCAATACTTCTGTAGCTTATTACTATTACTAATATGATGTCCTTTTTGTAGTATCACAAAATTGGTAAATAAAATTAAATAAAGTTGTCAAGGGATATAAATCTCACACATTTTATTAAATTTTAAATCAATAAAAATAAGAAAATTAGAATCCTAGACAAATCTTATCCAGCCCTGGTATGCATATATCCACTCTAGATGTATGGAGGTTTGGTAAAAATTTCTTGAATCCCTAAGCAGCATAAAATTTCTCCTATGCAAGATTCATTAGTTAAATCTTGAAAATCACTACAATGTTGACTATGTTGAAGATATATATGTGGGTATTATGCTATGCAAGAGTCATTAGTTAAATCTTGGCACTATATTGTTGTGGACTCAGTTGGAAGATTAATTATGAACAACTTATTCTTCCCTTTGCACCTAAGGTGTATATAAAGTATTTGATTGAACTTCTGAGTTTTATTGGAGTAGATGCGCCGGTAGCAGCTTAGTTTCCCTTTCAATTTTACAAAAGTAAATATGGATTGATGATTGAGGCTTTCCAATGAACAATAAGCTAAGGTGTATATAAAATATTTGATTGAACTTCTGAGTTTTATTGGAGTAGATGTGCGGGTAGCAGCTATAGTTTCCCTTTCAATTTTACAAAAAAAAATATGGATTGCTAATGAACAATAGGAAATGGGCATCCAAGAATATGGTGCCATGATTATAGACACCTTGATAATGTACTTAACAATTAAGAAGCTCACTCGAAATTTGCAAAGAATGGTAAAGAATCTTTGCTATTTTTTTATGACTATTATGAAACCAAGAACAAGAATGAATATTATGAAATGCAGAGATAATTAAGATGATCATATATTTGCAATTAATATCGTTGGCAGTGTTAGATTCATATCAACATAACAAGTTCTGTTGCACCATTTTTTAGTATTGTCATAATGGAGGTAAAAAACAACGCCACATTTATGTATGGATTACTGTAAAATACCAACTACTTTTGTAGTCAAACATTTTTTCTTCTACCATTTTAAGAAGGAAAGGTGCAAGAAAATTTTAAATATTACAACAAGAAGCAGAGACTAGTGATAAAAGCTACAATTAAGAAAGAAGGTACTCAAGGTACACCATGAAGGAAATGTGCAAGAAAATTTTAAATATTACAATAGGAAGCAAAGACGAGTGATAAAGCTACAATTAAGAAAGAAGGTACTTAAGGTAAAACATGAGATATAAAGTCACAATTGATTTCCTTTATTCTTAACATGAAAGAAAATTCTAAGAAACATTTCATTGGAAACAATTGGAGGGTGGACTATTTCAGAATTCGGGGTATATTTTGAAGGTATAATCTATGAAAACATTTGAGGATATTGCATACAACTAACAACAATCAAATAATTTTTTTTGGGTAGGTAAGTTTTTTGCACTAATATATTTCTAAAAAGAAAGTTGTATAACAAAGGGACTATAGCTAGATCTATAGCTTGTACCAATGCCATGAGGCTTTTAATAGATCACACTATTTAACACATATATCCATCAATTTAACACTGTTTAACACATATATTTAGACAAGTTTGGATGGTATATCTTGGTGAAATTAAGCATTTTCTAAAAACAGAGGTCAAGCCGATGCATAGGAGGATTTTCATCTACCTGGAAATACAGAGATGACAAGACGATGAGGCCGTAATGAGACGACGAGGTAGGAGATCGTGAAGACATCGCAGAGGACGCAAATTACAAATTACTTGTGAACAAAAAAATAGAGCAATTAAATTAAAACCAACAAAAAAAATACACAAAAAAACAAACCATAGTAACAAATTTCCCACCTCCTTTCCGCTGCGCAACACCAAGCCCCTGCAAAAAAAAACAGATGACACAGTAAACATATGACACAACAAACAACAAACATAGATGCGAGACAAACATATGACATGGATGTGACAATGGTAAGAAGCTTGAAACCTCTTAGGGTTTGTAGGCTGCTATATTTATAAGAAAAAGTCTAGTCGAATTATTTTAAAATTTCAGCCGAACTTTGGTTGTCAGTTTTCCCATCTCCAACAAAAAATATGTTTGCCCACGTCATCAATATGCTGTCAATGTAAACATCAAAATTATTTCGGCCGAACTAATTTTGAAACTTCGGCTGAAATTTTATAGAAGTTGGGCTGAACTGTTGGGAAAATGAATTTTCTGCCCGCGATTCTCACAAAAGTGTAACCCACCTTTGCATTTTTACCCATGAGGAAGTTATGGTTTTTTCAGGATCCAAAATTTCATTTAAAATGGGTGACCGAGGGAAAATCATCATAACTTCCGTTTTAGACATCATATTGGAATTATATAATAAGTGGATGAAATCACATGGACTTTAGTTTCTTTTGTATCAATTTTAGAGCTGACGGTCAAAAAAATGAAATGTGGCATGTCGTGCATGTTGGCTCTACTAAACCACTCCATAATTAGGTCATTGTGGGAGATTAGGCATAAATTTATCTTGAAGAATCCAAATTAGGTCTGAAATGTGGCATTGGAAAAAATACTTAGAGGAACACTACAGGACTGAAGCTCAGATCTTTGAGATCTAAAATTATAGAGTTACAAACTTTTCAAGATCGAGGTCCTAAAAGAAAGAAAAGGTTGTGTATTTTTGAAAAAAAATTGCATAAATTTTATTTGAAAAATTAGTTTGAAGTGATTCTAATGGAATATTGAAGCATAGATATTAGTATTGAGTTCTACAAAGCATCCAAAAAATAATTCCACACCCATTAAGCCCTCAGAAGTCTCTACTGACACATGAAGAGGAAGAATTGCAACATGATATCTCAAAATTACAGGTACGTGTGCAACAGATTTCGCTCTCACACAGAACAACCAAAAATGAAATAGAAGATAAGATGGATGGTTTTAAGGATGGAATGAATGGCATGGAATCTAAGATCGATGGTATAGATGTCAACATGGAAGAATTGAAGAAAGACATGGAAGGTTTGAAGGAAGGTTTCCCAAAGTTGCTACAAGAAAAGCTTTTGAATGACAAAAAGTTAGTAGAGGAAAGTCATGATCAGAACAAAATAAATGTTAATCTTGATTTCATAGACTCTAAAGTTGGATTGAAGACCCATCATATTCCAAATATTGATATGAGGAATTTTGATGGCAAGGATCCCGTAACATGGATACTATAGATGGAGAAATACTTTGATCTTCATAATGTGAAAAACACGCAAATGGTATGCATTGCAACTTTATATTTAGAACCCAATACATTTGTATGGTAACGGTGGATTTTCTCTCGTAAATTTTTTTTCACTTGCTCATTTTTTACGGAGGAAATAATAGCACATTATAACGATACAGAGAGCAACACCTTCTTTAGCCAATTGATAAATATCAAACAAAAGTGTTCAATGGTAGAGCACATTGAGGACTTCAAAAATTGAATATAAGGGTAAATGATATTCCAAATAAGCACAGGATTTATGTATTCATAAAGACTTTAAAGGATAACATACAACATGAAGTTTGAATTTGGGAACCTGATTCATTGGAGAAGGCATTCATGTTTAAAATAAAAATTGAAAGAAAAATTATGGAGACAAGGAAGCCTAACACTCACAACTATAAATACGGAAGTGCTGCTATTCCTATAATTCCACAACCTACAAGGTTGACACCAAAACAATTGGAAGGAAAAAGAGAAAAAAGGATTTGCTATAGTTGTGATAGAAAATACACTAAACGTCATAAGTGTGATGAGAATAAATTTGTTTACATAGATTGTGAAGAGGAGGAAGAAAAGGATCAAGAAACTTCAAAAGAAGAGGATATACACCAAGAACCAACCTTAGAGAAAGAAGAAATGAATCCTACCATATTTTTTAATGCATTGGCAGGAATTACCACTCCTCAATCTCTCAAGATAGAAGGACATATCAAGAATAAAATCGTAATAGTGTTGATTGATTTGGGTAGTACCCATAATTTTATTCATTGTAAGGTAGCCAAGAATTGAATTTCTTTCTATACCCAACACCAGAGTGTCAAGTGATGGTTGAAAATGGAGGAAATATAAATTTCTATAGAAAGTGCAATAATTTCAAGCTAACCATGGGAGAATATGTATTAAATAGTCCAATGCTCTTCATTCCAATGGGTGGTGCTGATGTTGTACTAGGGGTACAATGGTTACAATCTTTGGGGACGATAACTTCTATTTTTCAGGAACTTTTCTTGAATTTTTTTTCAGAAGGAAAGAATGTTAACATACGTGGAATTGTAGGGAAGTCAGGAAAGATAGCCAACTTTAATGCCATGAAAAATCTTTTGAAGAAATAACAACAAGGTGTAATTACACAATTATTCTCACTAGAGGCTCAAACATCAAAATCATCTATTTCTCCAGATCTACAAATAGTATTGGACAATCACTCCAAGGTGTTTGAGACTCCCAAAGGACTCCCATATATTCATCATCATGATCATGCTATTAATTTGATTCTAGGATTTTTTCCTACAAACATTAGGCCTTATACATATCCTTATTTCTCAAAAGAGTGATATTGAACATACGGTTACAAAAATGCTAGAGGTTGGTATAATTCAACCTAGTCATATTTATTTCTCTGCTATAGTAGTATTGGTGCACAAGAAGGATGGATCATGGTGTATGTGTCCAAATTATAGTGAGTTAAACAAGCTCACTATTAAAGATAAATTTCCCATCCCCATCAGTGATGAATTATTGGATGAATTACATGGAGAAATTTACTTCACCAAGTTGGATCTTCATTCTAGATATCATCAAAATAGAATGAAGACTGAAGACATTCCAAAAATGACATTCAGAACTCATGAGGGTCATTATGAATTTTTTTTCATGCCTTTTGGCCTTACTAATGCACGTTCCATATTTCAAGGTTGGATGAATTCCATTTTCAAACACTTCCTTAGAAAAATTGTGTTATTATTTTTTGTTGATCAACATGTTGAAAAGGTGCTCAAACTATTGGAGGAGAAACAATTATATGCAAAAACCTCCAAATGTTTCGTTGGAGTATAGGATGTGGAATATTTGGGTCATATTGTATCTCATGAGGGTGTCAAGGTAGACCCTAACAAAATTAAATCCATTAAGGAATGGAAATCCGCACAACCATAAAGCATCTGAACAAAATACATTTGCATGGTATCAATGGCTTTGCTCCCGTAAAAATATTGTCACTTGGTCAATTTTTACGGAGGAAATGATAGCACATTATGAGGATAAAAAGATAAACAACTTCTTTATCGAGTTGATAAATCTCAAAAAAAAGGGTTTAGTGGGGGAGCACATTGAGGAATTCCAAAAATTGAATATAAGGGTAGCTAATATTCCAGAGGAACACAGGATTGATCTCTTCATAGGTACTTTAAAGAATAACATCCAACATGAAGTTCGTGTTTTGGAACTTGATTCATTGGAGAAGGCATTCAGGTTGGCAAGAAAAATTGAATGTAAAATTATAGCGACAAGGAAGCCTACCACTCACTTCTATAAAGAGGGAAGTGTTGCTACTCCTAGATTTCCACAACTTACAAGGTTGACACCACAAAAATTGGAAGAAAAAAGAGAAAAATGGCTTTGCTACAATTGTGATAGCAAATACACTAAAGGTCATAAGTGTGTTGAGAAGAAATTTTACATAGATTGTGAAGAGGAAGAAGAAAATGAACAAGAAGATGATATACACCAAGAACCAACCCCAGAGGAGGAAATGAGTCTGACCATATCATGTAATGCATTGGCAAGAATTACCACTCCTCAAACTCTCAAGATAGAAGGACATATCAGTAAGAAAAAGGTAATAGTGTTGATTGATTCAGGTAGTACCCATAATTTTGTTCATTGTAAGGTAGCCAAGGAATTGAATTGTTTCCTATACCCAGCACCAAAATGTCAAGTGATGGTTGCAAATGGAGGAACTATACATTGCTCTGGAAAATGCCATAACATCAAGCTAACCATGGGGGAATATGTATTGAATAGTCCAATGATTTCCATTCCTATGGGAGGTGCTCATGTTGTACTAGGAGTACAATGGTTACAATCTTTGGGGATGGTAGCTTTTAATTTTCAAGAAGTTTTCTTGAAAATTTTCTCAGAAGGAAAGGAATTCGAAGTACAAGGTATTTCAGGGAAGCCAGGAAAGATAATAAGCTCTAATGTCAGGATAAAGCTTCTAAAGAAATAACAACGAGGCGTAATTGCACAATTATTCTCACTAGAAGTTTCAACATCAAAATCATCTATTTCTGCAGATCTCCAAAAAGTCTTGGACAATCATTCCAAGGTTTTTGAAACTCCCAAAGGACTCCCACCTATTCATGATCATGTTCTTGCTATTCCTTTGATGCCAGGAAGTGTTCCTCCAAACATTAGGCCTTATAGATATCCTTATGTCCAAAAGAGTGAAATGAACGTATGAGTGCAGAAATGTTAGAGTTAGGTATAATTCAAAAGCTACATGGAAACCCAAGGGTTATTGTGAGCGACAGAGATCCCATTTTTACAGGAAATTTTTTGACGGAGTTATTTTCTTGTTTGGGTGCTCAATTAGCTCGTACCTCATCTTATCATCCTCAATCCGATGGTCAAACTGAGATAATAAATAAATGTTTGGAAGGATATCTTCAGTGTTTTGTATCTAATAAACAAACACAATAAGTCAAGTGGTTACCTCTTGCTGAATGGTGGTATAACACTTCCTTCCATACTACAGAAAAAATGACCCCATTTATGGCACTTTATGGATACCATCCACCATCCATCACATCAACTTTAAGAGAAAATTCGAAGGTTCATGCAGTGGAAGATCACATCAAGCATCAACACGAAGTTCTACAACTCTTAAAGGATAACTTGAATTTGGCACAAAATCGAATGAAACAACAGGCATATCAACATCGTAGCGAGAGAAGTTTTGATGTAGGAGACTGGGTATCTTTACGACTACAACCATACAAATAAATGTCCCTCAAGAAAGCTAAGAAGGATAATAAATTATCGCCAAAGTACTATGGGCCTTACAAGGTGTTGCAAAAGATCGGTACTATGGCATACAAATTAGAGCTTCCTGCTTCTTCACGGGTGCATCCAATTTTCCATGTTTCATGCTTAAAGAAGGTTATAGGTGAAAATATTCTAGTTCAAACAATATTGCCAGAACTTGATGATGAAGGAAAAATAATATTGAAACCTAAAGCTGTCATGGAAACAGGAACTCGACAACTACGGAATCGATCAATTTCAGAGGATATCATCAAGTGGAAGAACTTACCCACTGAAGATTCTACATGGGAGGATGAGAATTTTATACAGAAGCATCCAAAGCTACTCAAGCGTTGAGGACAACACTTGTTTGAAGGAGAGGATAGTACCTTATTATGTTAGTGTAGCCCTCCTTATTGTTATTGTTGTACCACTGTAAACCCCATATTGTTATTATTGTGCCCTTACATTATTATTGTTAGGTCGGCTAAGATTAAATTGGGGCTGCACTAGGATTATATTGTGGCCCCATGGACTCCTATATATATAAGGATGTTTTGATCATTTGTATCATCCAAGAATTGTTCATTCATGTAATGTATTGGAGGTTTCCCCCTCGAAGTGGCTTATTTCTAAGGCGCTGATATATCTTTTGTTCTCTTTTTGGAGCTGGTTTCACAACACATTTGGTAGACACATGCATTCGCGTAAGATTTTTTTTGTACTCTTTAAATAAATTGAAAAAATAATAGTACCTTTTTTAAGAAGACTCGTAAACGAAGATTTTTTTTTTTTTTTTGAAAAATAATCATTTTGTATATTTTATGTTATTTATTTTTATTCAACCCCATTGAAATTGTTGAGAAACATTTCAATGATTATGTTTAAAATAAATTAGATGAAAAATATCATATAAATTTAGAGATGTCAAACTCATATGCCATTGCACAGAGGATTCCTACACGAATCCAACATGATCAACTCTGCCCCATAAGGAAAAATTCTACCTGAAGTCCACTAGGGTACAAAATGGTGTTGCGGAGAAATTATATAGAAGGCGAGCTAAAACTCCATGTTTTAGGCACTCAAAAACTTGATCAAGCACTTAAAAATCTCAATCTACCGCTTAAGGTAAAATTTGAAATAGCTTGAGCAAGGGCTTAACAAGTCCTCAATTGAGCTCTTGACATGGTTAAAAAGTGCCCGATTGAGCCCATTAAATGATAAACTACCTATTTTGTTTTGGGTGGGAAGTTTAAAAAAAATAACTCGATCGAGCTCCTATATAACTATGGGTTACATAGGAGCTCAATCGAAGGTTTATTATTAAGCACTCAAACAAATCAATTAAGCACTAAAATATAGCTTGATCAAGATTCTTTTTTCTCCCTTCCAAATCACGTTCTTTCCAAAGGTGTAACCCATATTCATGCATTCACCCTCGGGCCCTTATGCCTTACACATCCTATGCACTAACAATGAAGGATAGTGACAAGAAAGGTAAGTCAGAAACAATGGATCTTCATCATATATATTCTAAAAGGTCTCAATACAGAAAGGACATTAATATCTTCTAGAGAGTAAAATATAAGGACAGAAAAAAATAAAATTGTTACAATAGAGGGTTCCATCGATAGAGTTATTTTATGGTGAAGGTAATTAATATTATGACTAAGGTACTGTTGTGAGATAGCCTAGATGAGTACCTTCCAAAACATGTCAAGAAGAAGACTAGATAAAAGCCACTAGAGGATCAAAGAAAATATTATTCTCTAACTATTATTACTTCATCATCTAAAAAATGAATTTTGGACCTAGGTTCCTCTAATCATATGGCTACACTAAAGCATTCTTCTTTGATACCTTGCATTATTATGACTACACCAAATTCTTTAACACCTTCTTTTGAGGGAGATCTTCAAGATGATTTACATACTCTTTGTAGCATATTTCTAATAAAAATTTAGGATTTGATTTAAAAGTATGTCAATAATGAATTATCGATCCAGATCACATGTTATAGAGAGACATCATATTCTATAGCCAACTATTCAACGTACGAGTGAAGAATCCAAGTTACATAGAATTAGTTTTCAATCTTTTGGGACAGCATGAGCTCTGATTGCTACCATTAGCAAGTATGAGTTTCAACAGTAGAAACATAATTCTTTGATGATGGTATATAATAGATCCAAGGATAGATTCCAAATGGGCTTAATCATCAACACCATCATTTTCCTTTTTTTTCTCACTCTTCTCATATAATGTCTTTCACATGTTATTTTATATGTACTTAACATGGTTACAAATTTCTAGGAAATTGATTGGTTCTACATATTTTTGTAAATGAGTATCTAACAAGGCTAATAATTCCTCAAATTTATTCACTATCATACCCTCGAGTTGGCATTTGGGAAGGTTATCGTGGCATTTTCACTCATTGATTCAAATATACCTCATCAATAATTGCACTTTGACCATTATTAGACCCTCTTCCATACATTATTATGGGAACATATGACTAATTTTCATTCGCTACTAGACATTACCTACTATTTGACACAATTTCTATTTTTAGCAAGGATGTTTTTGGAAAGGGTGCCAACTATGATGACATGTCACATTGAATGAACATTAGTTGGAGGATAACATGCTTAATTCCACTCCATTAATTTGTGTTATCCTATGTCCAAGATTCCGTACAGTGAGTGAACAATTCCCTCCACATATTTAGTAGTTGTCAGCTACCTTATCTCACCTTCGACTAGTTAGTTGACTTTATTTTTACATGTAATAGTTATTAATCTATTATAACTTGTTTGTAACTAAAATTAATTCCAATTCACTACATTTTAAGATACTTTTCTAATTTTTCTAATGAATATTTATTCTTATAATAAAATCTCAAAGTCAAAACATTGCAAAAATAACTGATTAATAATTTGTAATATCGACCGTATTTTTCAAGCACAACTTAAAACTAATCAACAATATCATATATGTAAAAATTTTCATCCTCAATAGGTTCATTATCATTTTATTTGATGTTATTCTATGCTTCAATTGAGTCATTTTTCTCTTCCATGGGATCCTTGATGTCCAAAAGTCCTCGAAAGTAATCATTTCCAAACAATCCATATAACAATGACTGAGGTTCCTTCTAAATTTTTTCCACACATAATTCACTTAAAATCCTTTCCTCAAACCATTTTTTTCCATTTAAACTATATGAGCATTAATAGTATTAATTCTTTGCTGAATAAAATCGTAATGTAATGTGTTATTTTCAATGCATATGCAATTTATTAATTTTTGTAAGAAACATGCTAATATTGTATGTAACCACCAAATACAAAAGAAATAATTAAGTAAATTAATATAAACAAGCATAAGTTAAAAATAATAAAGTTTGATTTCATATATGCTATATCCGAAATCTTACTTAAATCCAAGAACAAATCTAAATCCCTATCTACCTCACTTGAAACTGTATCTATAAAATAATTAATCAATGTTTTTTTCTTTTCATAAATCCTAAAAAAAAACTCCTATTTCAAATCATTTTCTTCATATGTGAGCTTTCTTAGCAGAAAATTAATAAATGAATATTTAACCCATGTTTCCATTCATATTTTCATTAACAATAAGAGAATCATAAGTATTACCAAGTTTGCTTAGCATGCAACATATATGGTTTCAATATTACTTTAAAATGGATCACTACTATATCTACTAATATCAATCATTTTCCTATAAGATGAATTTGTCAAAATTTAATTAAACTATACATTAACAATTTTTTTTTAATTACTAAACATACCATTTAAATATCTTAACAAACAAGTTGCTTTCTTGATTTCACTTTACTGTTCAAGATTAATAATAGTAATATGTGTTGCATTTTTGAATGAAAAATAAAAAATATTTAAAATGGTTCTGTCGTGACTTATAAAAAAAAAAAACCTTTAACACTTTATTGAAGGTTTGTAAGTATAACACTCATTATCATATCCAATATTTTTGATCTTATAACCATGAGGGATATAGAAAATAACTAGGGAGTAATATGTTTTAGGAAAAATATTTACAAATTTTCCCCATTACTTAATATTATATGATACTAATATGATACTACAAACTGTTTGAGCCCATTTCGAGTGTAATGATCAATAGTGTCATCAAGTTGAGAATTTTGAAGATGTTTCTTTCTTTGTCTATTCCTCTTCTTAACAATATATATATATATATATTTACTTACTTACTTTTATGATGATGTGTTCACCACAATTGTAACATCTCTTTCATCAATAAATTTTTGTGCTGGTATTTTATTCCCAATCCTCTATTGATGTTTCCGCCTTCTATATTCTTCTAAATTTCATCTATATGATGATGTGGACTCATAGAGATCAATCTACATTATTTATTAACCAATTAATATCATTTACTTTATTCAGTGTTATCATGGTAAAGTACCATCCACATTATGTATGTTACCTAGAGAAACCACTTATATATTTGCCCTTCAATTCACATATATATTGTCACAACCATATCGATAATACACTGTACTCATATATTTTGTTTAATAGGATTCTATTCATATATATTAAATCTTAAACTATGTGTTTACCGTTTCCATGTGGTATTATTAAAATTTCGGCTCAATTTTTGATAGACTATATAAACTATGGGTTTTCCATGGATATATTCTATTCTCCTCCATACTAGTTACATGTCAACTTTGTGGCCTTCCATACTCGACCATTTCCACCTAATGATTCAACGACTAGAATGTGTCTTGGATAATCAACGATGATTAACAGGCGTAGGGTTTAATTAAAATCTAATTACTTCACTGACAATCCTTGTCAGCTCATGCATTTCATCTCTGTAATTTTGAAATCTACCCCTATGTAACTAAACCCTTTAGAGGCTCTACTCTGAATCAATGTGACAATTCCATTTTACTTTTCTTCGTTTCCTCTCTTCATCACTATGAAAGCTTGATGCTTGGGGAACAAAGCTTTGTAATGCGCGATGGTTGTAACAAAGGTGTCTCTTATTTATTGGTACTCGGTCTTCACTGAATACAAACTGTATATAATTTCTTTATAATCACTAAACTTCCTAGCTAACTCCTGTGTTATTTCTCTTTTTAATAAGTGCACACTCAGATTTAGGGTGTTTCCCGGTCGATAGTTTATTACTATATTCCTGGCCATTGTCCTTTGAATCTTATTTGAAGTCTATATTTGTTCATATGTCCTTCTCCTTTCTTTAAGATCAACGACATCCTTCGGAAAATCGCATAAAAAACTTTTATTTATTGTTAGCTTTCTTTCAAAATTTTCTTACTAATAGTTCTGGTTCTAACTATTTACATTTTGGTAAAATTCTAGTCCCTCTTATCCTGGTTCTTTCTAGTTACAAGGGTTTTCGAAGTTCCGCGGTTTTATACTTCCGGGTAAATTTGCGGAGTTCTCCTTTCTCTATAGTCATTTATTTTTAAATTTTTTTGGATTTCTCTCAACAATTATTTCTTAGGCTACACATATACTTGGAAATCATTCCCTAGGGTTTTAGACATTTTATTTTCAGATTTACTTAGTTTTCAAAGATGATATTTTACGGTTCCTTCATAATAACTATGTAAAGCCACTAAGATTCCAGTTGATATTTTATGGTTCCTTCATAATAACTATGTAAAGCCACTAAGATTCCTCTTTTATCCTGCCCTGCGGTTAAGGCGAGGACGCTTTAGAAATCCTAGGTCGTGTAGCATTAGTCAAGTTGTTTTTAAGCTGTTCTTAGTCCCTTATAACCAATGTTTTTTTATTCATTTCTGTTATTAGTTCCCGATGATTCGTATAGCGAATGTTTTTTTAAGGCATATCAATTTGCCATCTTATTTGGCCTTTTCCCGAGGCTGGGAGGAAAAAACATAGGTTAAGTTATGAGTTTGGCTTTTCATTGTGAAAGTTGTAAATGTTAGCTAAACTAATGCTAGCATTAGTTTATGACATTAAATACTAGATTGTATATACATACTATGGTAGGTCTGATAAGTAGCACGTTGGCTGCCCTGCCCCTGCGCTACAACTGCCACCTGGACAACCATGCAAGGAAGTGGATATCTGCACGTGGTCACCTGTTTGCATGTGGTCACCTGTTTTCTCCGTGTTGAAAATAAAATCCATCACAGCGTTATCTTCATCTCCAAGCCTCTTCCGTAGCTCTCTTCCGTAGCTAAGCTTTCAATGCCAGCAGTTCCAAAAGAAATAAATATTGTCAGCGCTACATACAGAAGTTACTACCAGTCACACGGGAGCAGTGCGCTATCGGCCCACGATTCCCATGGGTAAGTGGAACTCCTCTATTAAGCCTCTTCAATGATGATTGCCATTAAGTACAGTAGTCAATTTTATCAGACTCTTGTTGCAACCATTCATTTATATGAAATTTTGAGTTAACAGGTAAATGAAAACACTGTAAACACTGTTTCTCTAAGTCAAATTGAATGTCTATTTTTTAAACTGTGTTTAATAATCTTCCATAAAACAACTAACGTCTGATTATTTTCCGGAAAAAAAATACAATCCAATAAAACTACAGAGCTGTTTTAGTGTTTGAAAATGGGGATCTTAACAATGCATAACCATGAATTTGTCTATGTTTTTCTAGAATTTGTCTATGTTTTTCTATCATTTAACTTATTGCGGAAATATTATCTGCAAAAAAGATACACACATACCTGAATTGCCAGGGTCGACTGTGTTGTTTTCCTTCCGCAACTGTTCAGCTCACTCAGCGGTGTAGTGATGGAGTTCTACCATCACGCTCTATATCATCACGACGCTGGGAGTTCATAACTTTAACATTCTAAAATCCTTTAACATCGCGTTCAGGTACGTCGCTAAGGTTTTCTTTGAAGCGTACTCTGATTGCTCAATTTCTCAAACTAATGTAATTTGTTGTATACCCAAGTGAACTTGTAGGATAGCGGACTTCTAAGCTAATAGAAATCAATATTATTTGAAAACTGATTGAGAAAACGATATTTGTCAGCTGGGTATAGTGGCATTTGTTAAGTGTGAACACTGTGGCGCCACAACCTGCAATACATATGCGAATTTCCCCAATTAACAAATACCATTGTGATGAAAACTATCAGCCTCCGGTCGCCCCACCACCCTTCCTTTCCTATCCATTGATCAAAAATCCCCTGGTGATGCGAGTAGCCGGACATTAATCATAATCCCTGCATTGTTTACAATAATACAAATCTCTGATAAAACCATGGCAGAGTGCCCACAAACAGATTCAACAGTTTCACCATAATTAGAAGCCTTCAGGCGAACAGAAAACTCGACCAGCAACTCAATGCTAATTTCCCAGAGAATACCCATCAAGACTATCACTGCAAAGCATAATGGCAGGCCCAGAACTTTCATTGTTGCAGGCAGTCCTATAATTCCTGCACCAATTATAGTAGTCGCCAGATTGAAAATTGCACTAGGGATACCAGATCAAGACTCCACTTCTGTTATCCCTGATTTTTCTATTGATAATAGGGCGAAAGCATCACTGTCTTCCGAAGGAAATGGATTTGAGGTAAACCCATTGACAGACTTCTTGATGTCTGGCTCGTTCTCCAGCGACGTGTCCTACGTTTGCAGCTCGATGAATGAGTGTTTGGTTCGGCCCTGCATTGTGTACCTATTGGAATTTCCTGAGAGATATTGAGAATTCTTTTGATTACCTGATTTGCAGGAAAAACAGAAATCATTTTCGCTGAGGACTATATATTATTCTTGGCACAGATTCCATGTTTTGGCAGGCACGTACTCCATATTTGCATGTACGCCCCACTTATCACTACTTGTGTGTCATTCGGCACACGAGACACTGCCTTGCATCATACTTTTCTCTACATGTGTGTCATTCTGCACATGAGACACTTCCATGCATCATATTTTAAATCCGCATTAAAAAAAATTAATACTTTAAATCTCATACACAACAAATATAATTTATCAAAGTTGTAGACCTGCGCACTAAATATATTATTAAAAATTAAAAATCTAATGACTGATTTCTATTTATTTATAATTTTATTTACACTTTGTAGTGGATAAAAGTAAAGATCGAATATATCAGTTCTAATTATCAGCGTCAATAAGTCTGCCACATGGCTCCAAGCTTCTGTCCCGGTGTTCATTCTATGTGCGCGCTTTTTAGCTATCGTCATTTTCTATGCTATGCTAAAAAAGTATATCAACTTATGTCCCGATGAAAAAACTCACGTTCAGATTTTGTTGTTAATTCTGGCTTCAGCCAACTTGCCCAGGTGCTGCTCAGTAAAGCATGAAGGAATTCTGTCAAAGAGACCTTCCTGGGACATTGCTGATGCTGAAAAAATCAGTTGGGTACCATTTGGAATGACGAATATCGTGGGAAGAAACTGCTTTTTGTGGGCTCAGATATAAATTCTCGTCCGACAGATGGGATGGACTCAAGATTCATTGTTGAAAAACCCACAAATGAAACCAAGACTAGAGTTGTTACTTTGGATGTATTTCGAGGCCTCACCATTGCAGTACCTTTCTGTCTTCCACAAAATTTGAATTGAATACTTGAATTCTGTTTGTAGCTCCATTAAGCTCTAAGCTTATTCTGTTTATAATGTTTGATTCAGTAGAGTAAACTTATGATTGTGGAGCAGCGCTTTCTGTATGTTTGTTCACATTAACATACATAAAATACACAGTTGAATAGATATATATATCTAGAGAGAGAGAGTGATGTTCAAACAGTCATGAGGCTGCCACTTTCCTTCTTGTTACTCTGTGAAGGCATCAAAAGCCCAGACCTTGTTTCCCTGCTATGAATTTTTATGTGTTTAAAGCTGGTTTTACCTTCATGGCTAAATAATGGTGGAATATAGAACTGCATAATGTCTCACCGGCCTCTGAAGTTCACAAGCCATGTTTTCTTCTGTGAGCAGGGCCAATTCAATTAAGTCATATAATGATGATTTGGAATTTTTTACAGGTGATGAATGGGCAAACAGAGTAGTGGAAAATCATTCTTATTAAACCATTTATCTGGCTCTCTTTTCGATGTAGCCGGGGGAAGATGACATGCACAGGTTTTTTGAACAGTTACACAATCTGCAATGTGTTTCTACATGAGTTTATTTGAGTATTTTTAGATCTACAGCAATTAATCTTTGTTCAAAAGCTTTTAATTGCTATCATTTGTAATTATATATATTGGCACTAGTATAAATCTAGGTGGTTGATCAAACTTTTTCTAGTTGAGTTCGAAGCATGACGATCTAAACCTAAGCTTGTTTTTAGCACATTTTCGGGGAGTTGAATTATGAAGCAAGACCTTAATTCTTTTGGCATAATCGGCATTTTGTTGCCGAGTGAATGTCGAACACGAGGGAAAAATTCGTGCAAAAATGGGTCTTTGACATCTTGCCGATAAAACTACGGCTCCAATTGTTGACACGCATTACAAGAACATAGTAAATTTGCAGTGGAACTGAAGAACTCATCACAAACATCTGTTAAGAGTCTTCCAAGTTCAATTACTTCACATTATGCAGACAGTGAGCCAAGAAAGGGTGCAGATGTCATTGTAAAGGCTTTAGAGCGAGAGGGTGTCGAACATGTCTTTGCCTACTCTGGAGGAGCATTTGTGGAAATTCATCAGGCACTTACTCAGTCCAAGATCATAAAAAATGTCCTTTGTCGCCATGAAAAAGGAGAAGTATTTGCAGCAGAGGGGTCTACCAGGTCTACAGGAAAGGTAGTTGTTTGAATTGCAACTTCGGGTCCTCATGACACCAACTTGGTAAGTGGTCTTGCGGATGCATTTCTTGACAACATTCCTTTGGTTTCTATTACTGTACTATTTCCTTATTTGAAAATTTTTAATTGTAGCTCAAAAGTGTTAAGATAGTTTGCATAGAAGCTTTAGAACTTCACAGGACAACGGGACAATACGAAAGAAAAGTTCCATTTGGGTCACTTTTCTTTTCTTTTTTTTGTATACTCACAAACTTTACTCATAACTATTGCTGTACATGGAAGTTCACTATTCGAACTTCGGCTCATGAGGACTAGCTGCTATGGCCATCCTTGTTTTATCGAGTAGCTTTAAGGTCTCGCCCTTGTTCATAACTTTAAGCCACATATATGTTTTAGGCTCTATTCAATATGATGGACAATTAGTTTTTCGACATATAAGTATTATGTTAGGTATTTATTTTATAATTAAATTCAGATAGCTTTGTTAGCTCGACTGTTTTCTTATGCAATTTGTATCGTGAAACGTTATTCTTTTAAGAAAATATTATTGGGGTTTTTTTTCTAAAACAAAAATTCAATGTAATACTTGATTAGTTATTATTTACCATAGATGCTTATATAACGATTCACAAGGCTCGGTCATGTACCTATTTTAATGGATTTCTTATTTCTTGTGTGGATAGTTTTTGGTTCGCTATAGGATTTATCTTCTTTATAGGTAAATCATGTCAGATTCTTCCTTTATCTCATTTTTCATCTTTTCATCATATAAAATTAGGTACACTAAATTCTTTCTTTGTTTTTTACAGGTATAACTTTGGCACCTAAAGAGGATAACTCTCATTTTCTTTTAATGTTTCCAACTTGTGGTCACTCATACAATTAATTACACATTCAGCCATATTATTTTTAAAGTTAGAGGTTCAAAACCTTAGTCTCTCATTTCTATTGGATGTGATTGCAATACCTGAAATTGTCAGTAGTTTCTTAAATATTTTTCTTCTATGTCTTTATGATATAGATCTTCTTCCTAAATGGAAGAATTTTTTCCTTTCTCATGGATATGAACAATACTTTTAATTGTAAACATTTACAGCGTTTTCTTTCGGCTCTATTCAATATGATGGACAATTAGTTTTGTCGACATATAATATTATGTTAGGTATTTATTTTGTAATTAAATTCGGATAGCTTTGTTAGCTCGACCTTTTTCTTATGCAATTTGTATCGTGAAACGTTATTCTTTTAAGAAAATATTATTGGGGCGTTTTTTCTGAAGCAAAAATTCAATGTAATACTTAATTAGTTATTACTTACCATAGATGCTTATATAACGATTCACAAGGCTCGGTCATGTATCTATTTTGATGGATTTTTTATTTCCTGTGCGGATAGTTTTTGGTTCGCTATAGGATTTATCTTCTTGACAGGTAAATCATGTCACATTCTTCCCTTATCTCATTTTTCATCTTTTCATCATATAAAATTATGTACACTAAATTCTTTCTTTGGTTTTTACAGGTATAAAGTTGGCACCTCAAGAGGATAACTCTCATTTTCTTTGGATGTTTTCAACTCTGGCCACTCATACAATTAATTACCCATTCAATCATATTATTTTCCAAGTTAGAGGTTCAAAACCTTAGTCTCTCATTTCTATCGGATGTGATTGCAATACCTGAAATTGTTAGTAGTTGCTTAAATATTTTTCTTCTATGTCTTTATGATATAGATCTTCTTCCTAAATGGAAGAAAGTTTTCCTTTCTCATGGATATGAACCATACTTGTAACTGTAAACATTTCTGCTTGAGTGGAAGACTTCATAAATGCATATTGTTTTTTGAGGCTATTCATGCTTCCTATTGAATTTAGTTTTCAGATACAAAGTTGTGAAAATATGTGTGATGCCTGTTAGATGTTGGTGTCTATTTTAGTTCGAAACAAAATTTTTTCTTTTAAATATTACGCTAATGTTATCTTTCATTTATATTCTTAATATGCCTTGTATCTCTTTTCTTTTATTTTTTATATGAAACTGTGTTAGTTCCATTTCAACCCTCTTAAAAGTATAAATACAACTATGCATAACTACCTTGTATGGCTATTTAGAGCTAAAGGATTTTGTCTTTATTTAAGAAAAAATGTTTTATATTATGTTTATTCATATATATCTTTATATAATGAACCACACAAATTTCCAAAGACGATGACTAGATAAACTAACTTCTTCAATCTTCCTTTGAATGCATACGTGCCTGTTTATATATATATATATAGAGAGAGAGAGAGAGAGAACAAATCTAGTTATGAGTGCTAACCATATATAAACATAACCAAATTATTATTAGGACAACAAAAAAATGTTGTTCTTTATATATGCCACAAAGAATTGTAAATGTTTAGAATGAAAAAACAGTTAGTTCTAAAAACAATTATCAAGGTTTTTAATATCTTTTTGTTTTTTGTGGATTCAATTATGCATCGAATGTGCACCCACTTTGTGTAATTTTGAGTGAACTTACATTAAAAAAAAAAAAAAAAATGAGAAATAACTTAGGTTTTCCAACTGATATAGGCTCAAAATTATTTATAGATTATAATCACGGGAATGCACCAACAATTATTTAACTTAGGAGATTGAGAGGTGCTAGCTTATCATGTTTGATTACCACTCCTTAGTAATACGGGCCAAGATATATTGTTTCACAATTTTGAGGAGTAAATGTTTCTTATTAACTCTAATCGCAGGGTGCACAAGTCTAAGAGCATACTTCCATTTTACATACTCTTAAATAATTTATTCCTTCTCCTTTTGTTTTTCCAAAATCACTACAATGCACAATGAAAAGAGCATGCTAAATTAAAGTTAGACCCATATAAGACTCTAAAATTTATACCTTGTCGAATACCCCAAATGAGAGGACTCAATGTAATCTATGGGAGTGTATATCGTAACCTACTGAAAAATTTTCAAGAAAAATTATCATTGGATTTTATTCGCCTATGAGAATATGATGGGGAAATAGATATATTATCTACTTTTATCTCATTATGCATGATCCCTTTCAAAGATAAGAGGACACATAATTTTTGTATGCGATAAAGTTGACCAAGCACTTTTAAGTAAAGTGATCTCTTTGTACAATGTGAATATTTTATCGATAAGCTGACAGAAACAACTAACACCACTCACATGACATTGTTAGTCAACTAGACTTTAGAAATGGGCTAGCCCCACAATGCTTCTATTTTTTAATTGAAGTTTAATATAATTCCATTGGATCTAGGGACATATTATTGGGTGTCATTGGAGGGATATCTCCAAAATAGTTGTAAAATGGAGATCTCATCATTGCTGGAACTCATTCTTCTTCAGGTATATATGTATATCCATAAAAATAAGTTTTAAGTCTGTACCACGGTGGTTCTTTTGGAGGATATCATGATGGAGTTTTCATTTTTCAAAGTCCATTTCCATAAAATCGTAGTTTGAAATAAAACCATGATTCACTCTTAGCTACTTCTGCAATATCATCTTGGAGGTATAATATGAAGTCATTACCACAAAATTTGGTAATTTATTGATATCTAGGGTAGTGCCTATGTATGAAGACTTTAAACCAACTTAACCACATATTTTAGGAAATTGAGCTAGACTAACAAATAATAAATATATCCTCTACATGTCTTACATATTATATAACTTGACTATAATCTGTAAAACTAAACCAAGGCTCATTAATGAAAATGTATCTTTGACCTATATAGGGTACATATATGATTACCCATTGATACATTTTTGGTGACTCAAAAAAATTACCACAAATTAGAAATGTAATTATGAGTAGACACCTATTTTTATAACATATACACTTTGAAAGGAAATTTATTTATATGGGAAACTAGACAATAAAAAAAGTACTCAATTGTAAAAATTTTAGAAACCAAGACCTACCAAATCCTTTTGGTGTAGGAGGAAATGGCTTGTAACTAATGATGAACAAGAAAATAGTATTGTGCAACATATTTATAAATATTTCAATGTGTTTGCAAGTGAAATATTTGTCTTCTATAGTAAAAATATTTGCAAGGAAATTTTGTTTTCTAAAATTGTGTGATATCAAAATCATAACCATGTAACCATAAAATCCATCATAAAACTTGATTTTTACCTTGCTCACAAAACCATTGGTTAGAAGGTGCTCCCTTCATATGTTTAAAATTATACCTTACTATAAAATCCACATATTTTAGGAATAATAAAAAAATTGTTATGCCATTTTTTACAATAAGGATTTCCTTATGTGAAGAAAGGTAATTGATCTACGTCCCTCGAAAGCTTATGAAACATACAAGCAAGCCTCTTGTCTTTTAGTATGCTTTTTCGATAGTACATAAACCCAAAATTATTCAGAGCCATTTGTTCCTATAATGAAGATTCATATTAGGAAGATGAAGAGTAGGAGTATTATAGATAATTTTTTTAACAATATATTGTAGGTCATGTTTTTATTTTTCCAAAATTTCAAAAATCATATAGAAAAGGAAAAAGAGAATTGGAAAATTGTGTATAATTGTTAGAACAAATTGCATTATTTTTATTTTAGGGTTCTAACATTTTAGTATTGGCCAACATTAAGTATGTGTGGGCCCACATAGATAAGTATGAAGGATCAATTATCGTGCAATTTGAATGTCCGAAAGTGTTGCCTTCTTTGGTGGTAACATCAAACGTGATTCTGATGGAGAAAATTGCATGGGTTTTAAAAACCAGTAGGGGTGGCACTAAGAAGAATTGAAATACCGCTAATCCCTAGATTAATGGTAGAGATGTATTGCACCAACCCTGCCTCATTTGTCGAAATTCGTTAGTAATTTTTGGTGCAAAGTAGTAAATATTGTTTTTGAAACCACTTACAGCTAAGTTCACGTGGTTGTTACATCCGTCGGGCGAGCCTACAAAGAGAGTGAGTCAAGCGATCTTTTCTTCCATCTCACCCTTCCACTTTACTCTACCACATCACCTTTCATGCCATCCATCTGTCATATCATTCAACTTTCATTTGTACCTGACATTGAATTATTTTTCCCACTCGAGAATAAGGATTAAAGGGCTTGTTCAGTTTTTTATTCTCATCATTTTCAAATATTTTTCCATGCTCAAAAGGCTTTGTAATCAGCTTCCAAGTCAACAAACAATCTACGTAGATCAAAACCTTGTCTTTTCACACCACTTAGAGGTATTTAGTATATGTATTAGAACCATATCATTCATAATTATTAAACTGAAAAGATCCTTGAAATCGGCCTGAAAACCTACAAATAGTAATATTATCAATAAAGAACCCTTGATGGACACTCAGGCCAAAATCCATGACTCATTTTGTCCTCTCTAACTTTGAATAATTTCAGTTTGAATGTTTGGCAATTTATTATATAAAGAGGACATATTTAGGGTTTTATTATCTTGTATGTATTATATAATAGCTCCAACTACTTACCAATTTCCTAAATTTGTAACCTGATATATCCTCCAAAGAAATTGTGTTATTTCTTCTAAAGGAGAGAACATCCTTGATGTGAAAACTGACCTTATGAATAAATATTTCTGTTTTCCCAACACACAAAACTCCCAAACATTAACTGATACTTCCTTACCCTTGAGTTTCACTCAACTCTTAGAAGAAAAAAAGCAAAATTTGTTTAATCAAATTTTACCTCCACGGTCGCAAATTCCTAAATCGATTGAGTTATATCCTATATCTTTGTTTTTTCACTATGCATAGAAAATATTTGCTACAAGGATGCCACCAAACCATCCCTAGGAATTTTAGTTCAAATGTTTCAGCCATATGTTGTTTTAGATATACCTTCATATTTATCTCAATTTATTAGCCTTCAACTCAAAAACATCCACCTCTCTAATTCCTTCAAACATCCTTCCATTCTAATTTACCTTTTTCTATATGTTCATACAGAAAAAAATTGAATATTTAGGTCTAAGCATAATTGACTCCAACAAATAGAGGAATTTTATAGTTGAGTGGACTAATATAATCAAAAGAAAGCCTGATAATGAAGGTTTATCTTAGTTTTTTTCCACTTACATGGAGATTTCTTATACTATTGTGAATGGTGCACCACCCCAAGTAATTTTACCACAGTAGAAGTAGTTGTTATAGATCAATAAGGATACCAGAGTTGGGGATTGGTACCATTTTTAGGATTTTACAAAAATAAGATTATATGAATGTGAAGTGTGACTTTACCAATTGTTAATTTTATACCTATGAGAATATTCCCCCTAGAATTTATAAGATAGGGTTTACATGTAAATCAAGTATATTTTATTTGCAGGTGGAAAGGGTATATATTTGAATTATAAAATGATGTAGGTCATTTCATGGTAAATTCTATACAATCTCTCGATCAGATAGAGGAGATGATGAAGTAGTTTCATTTCAAATTAGGGGAGAAATGGAAATAGCATCCTAACCAAGTGATTTCCGAAAGGAGAAAAAATACTAAGTCAACACCATATCGCCATGAAAGAAAGCTACAAATAGAATGGAAATAAAATCAAGATATTTGTCCCATCAATTCAGAAATGGAGGTCGAAACCCATTTTTTTAAGAAAAGTTATTTGAAATGAAATATTGTTGAAACGACAGATGCATACATGGAAGATGTACAACCATCAAAGAAGACCAAGATAAAACTTGAGGTTGAGGTGTAAATGCAAGTGAATTTGAGAGAAGATACCTCTAGTCAACCATATTTCGAAATGAATCTAGGAGAACTTGAGCTTATTTTTCCCTCTAGTTCTATAGATTTGAGAATTCCCACAACTAAAGGAATTTCTTATGATATATAAAACATTAAAGAAATATAAAGTAATTGAGGAGAAATGTTAGAATGTGAAATATTAAATGATGTCTGAACTGGCTCTGCAAACATCTTCTTCTTTTCATACCAGATTACTCTCAACAATGGTCCTAGAAAGGAATCATCTAAAAACCTCTCTTTTTCATCCTACTGTCTAATGGATTCCTTTGAGTGTTGAGTTTAATACAGTATATTTATCTCTTAAAAAATTTTATGGCCCTTTACATGATATTATTAATTTTCATAGGCAAGTAGGTGAGATGTTATATAGTGACTTAAGCAAGGCTTTACTAATAGTCATTAATGTAGAGAAAATCTTAGAATAATCCTTGAACATAATCAAATAAGAGAAGGCCAATTATAGATCTCTATATTTACAGAATGCGGGCTTTAAGGACTTAATCATTAAGCTTGGAATTGACCAAAATTAAAGAGAGGAAATAAAATATCTGATGAAAGGAACAAAATCTAAAATGAGGTCATTAAGACTGAAGTTAAAAATTCCTTTGACAGAAGACGTTCAAACTATTGAGTCACATCTTGTAAAAAAAAAAATGGAACAGTTGATTATTCAACTAACAAATAGGAATAAGGAGATAATAGCCTTAAAATAAAAATTTAAATAGTTGGAGAACACTGTCAAGGTACATGTTTGTATAGTTGCGATCTCTAGTGAGTTAGAAGATCCTTTAGATAAATTAACAAAGATAATTGCTAAAATCACACTTTCATAGGTAGAAATGAAAAAATTTCAGGATAAGTTAACGCTATCTCGAGAAGAAATAAGTGTGAAGGATAAGAAATTGAGGTCTACAAAATTAGAAAATGAATGAATCACTAAAAAATACAAGTCAAAACAAGAAGAGCTAAAAGAGCTAAAGAATAGATTGAAGGGAAATATGTCCTTGATTGAAGCTAGGCATGTCATTTGGGATGACACAATTCAACAGGTGTGTTCCACTTGGGTTTGGTTTCAATTTTTTGCTGAAGAAAGGGTTGGAATCACTAGTATCACTGAAGATATAACTTCATGTAAGAAGGAGATGCAGAAAGAAGCGCAAAAATATAGGAAAATCATTAAATTTATGAATGAAAAACATATAGTAGTGTTAAAAACAATGCATATATTTGACACGACTACAGTCATTATGGAAATCAAAAAATTCATTGAGAAGAACCACATGCACATTCAAACTAAGAGTAAATTGGAAATAGTCAAAATAATTGTTGTTGATTTTGATTCTATATTTGATCAAAGACAAAGAGCTAGGTTGCCAAGATGTCGGAGTATGGATGTGAGCTTACTTTCTTGGGATTTTTATGAAAAATAATTGATATTTTCAAAGTGTACTTTGGATTCATCTCTAGATAAAGTTGTGGTGCTAAAGGGTAGAATTGTGGTTAATTTCCTATAGAGAGATTTTCAACTGTTGTGGTTGATAAAGATCATGTTTGGATCAACACTTGATTACACTAAATTATAATATTTTATTTCCAAAATTCGAATCAATATCCAATTCTAGATGAAATTCTTTGGAAAATTTGTGAAGAATTAGTCTAGCAAGCTATAGTTGAAATTGTGGAACCATGTGCCTAGTCCCAAGAGAAAATTTCCATCGCTCATTCGAGCATTCAGAAATAAAGACAATAATTTTGTACTAATTCATGAGCTTTTGTTAAAAGCAAGCTAATTAATTATATAGTTTGATAGTTACTTGTAATTGTCTTTTAATGTAATTTTATTTGAAAGAGATAATCGAACCAATGTGAAGGGTTTGAAGTTTTTGGCCTCACAGACTTTTTGTGAGCATTTTCTGTTTAATTTTAAAAACCCTTTTGGAATATGACTAAACTTTAAAGTGATTCCAAATGTTTGTGGGATATACTTTGTGTTCCTTTTCTTTCTGAGCCTTGCATTGTGTTTGTTCTTCTTTTAAAAATTGTGTATGAAGTTGTTAATTTATTTCTTTATAAACTAATGTATCAATGCTTTGGGAATTAAAAAATATACAAGTTAATTTTAGATACATAAAAATTAATAAATAACTCTATAGTTTCATCATTCCATTTTATTTCATTTCATTTTTTCTCTAGAGATTTAGTGTATTGGATCCTTTTTAAGCCCCACACATTAAATATTTATTCTCATAAATTCCTCCTGCTACACTACAAATTTAAAAAAATGTAATCTCAAATATACATACCATCTTGAAGGTTTTTTTTATTCTTCCGAAACTAAAATCACATTACACCTCAAGGGTTGTCTCTGGAAAAAAGACAATGAAAAATATATATTTATTTGAACTGAGTGGATGTCCTAGGCACTAACCTCCCTTCAACTAGAGGTTGCGTCTAGGGTTAAAAAATATTTTGGTGTCATTGTTGGGGAACAAATTTGAAGTATTTTTCTTGGGGTATATTTTTGAAAATTTCTTTGATTGTTGAGAATAGAAAGTGTGGGGTGAGACCACTTGCGAAAGGGGAGTAAATACTCAGTAAACGTCGCTCCAAGAATAACTCACACTCTCTTTGATAGCTCGTTACATAAAACCCTAGATTTATCTAATCAAGATAAATTCTTTCAAAGAGATTTTGGAGAGAAAAAAATCTCCAATAACCCACAACCCTACCATATCTGCGGTTGGGGCCTCAAGTTCCAGTTCTCAAAATATTGAAGTAAATACCCCTAAATATTCTCCAAAGAGTTTAGATTTTTCAGAAGGAGAGTTTTCCCCTCCTAAATTTCTTTTTTGAGAGCCCAAATTAGAAGAAGAATATTTTGAATCATTTTCTTTCTCTTTTCTATTTTTCCCAAAATTTGAAGATATTAAAGATATTATTACACTAGTCACATCTCAAGTTCTTGCAACCATCTCACAACTAGTTCCAATAACTACAATCCCTCCTATTTCATCTGAATCATAATAAATGAATATTCCTCCACCCGTACCCCAGAATATGGAAATTTTGGGCTTTTTACTTAATATAAATTCCCCTTCAAATATTTCACAACCAATGAATTCTATTCCACAATATTAATTAAAACTGTTGCCTTGTTTTACTAGAGAATATGAAGTAACAATTAAGAGGTATGTGGTGGCATTTTTTGCATTTGATGAAAATATTATCGTTGAATGTATTGATGGTTTTATCAGGCTTTTTGTGAAATATTTTGATGGAAAATTAAGAAATTAGTTTAAAACCCTACCTATTAATTCAATTAATATGTTGGATGAACTAGAAAATGTTTTTATGTAGAAATGGAGAGGAAATAAAGATTATGGCTACCTTTTAACATAATTTAATGGTATAAAGGAAAAGGATAATGAAGATGTTGTTGATTTCATAACAAATAATAAAAAAACTTTGCAATATTTTACCGACCAAAATCAAGCGTCCATGAGAAGCTCGCAAGGTATTTTTTGCAAGGAATTTTGATTCTGATTTTGGCTTTACTTTGAGGGAGGGAAAATCACCCATTCTTGATCAAATTCAAATTGATGGTCTGGAGGTAGAGGAAAATATAGAAATATTAGGGAAGTTAATAAAAAATAGATCATGTTGATAGAATATAGGGTAAAGAAGAAGTTGGGCCTTCAAGACAAAGAAGGACTTACAGGAGCAGAAATTGGATGAAATGACCAAAGTAATCATGAACCTTTCAAATAATTTGGTGAAGTTAGAGATGGAATATAAAAATCCTCCAAGACAAATCCAACAAGGAGCTAATAATAATTTCAATCCCCATTTTAAGAGGTCCCCTCTACAAATTTTACATATGGAGAGGAAATGTTCAACAAGATCAAGTACAACTACCTACATATATAGAAGATGAATGAGAAGAGAGTTTGGAAGAATCATTTAATTTTATGAGAATCAGTATTCCACGTTGTGAGAAGAAGAAAAAGTAGAGGCACATGAAGAAGGTATGGATTTGGATCGCCAAACACATTTATATGAATAGCACATTGATGCTTATTGTAGGAAGTTTGCAGACTTAATGCAAGCTGAATTACATAAGAGATATGATCTGAGATCTAGGAAAAGATTCATAACTTAGGATCAAAATGATGTTCTGGTCCATAGGAGTACAAAACAGGTAATTATAAGGGGAAGGAACTCATTAAGACTATTCCAGTAAGAGTCGAATCATTATAGTCCCAACAAGCCAAGCCAATCTTAACAAATTAAGAAAAAAAACTTATATAGTTAAAGAAAATAATTCAAGGGAAAAAAGAGGTAGATGAAAAAATAAACGTGGAGAAAAAGATGCATGCGTTGAACATTGAAAAGGAGTTAAAAAAATCAAATATCCTTGTTAAATTGGAATAATTATCGAAACAACCTGCTTACAGAAATCAAATTGCTAATTTTATGAGTTGAACACAGGTAACTTCCACCCAAGATAATGTAAATTTGCAAGAGGAGAGACCGGTTGTGATGTTTGGGCCGCATGTCAAAGAATATGGCTCAATGAATACTCTTTCTTATATTACACTCTTAATTCATGATTTGATGCTACAAAATTGTATGCTAGACTCATGCACCTCCCATAATCTTATTCCTATGACTGTCATGGAGAAGCTTCGTTTACAAATTACTAAACCTTATAAGTATTTTTACTCTTTTGATTCAAAAGGATTGAAATGACTTTGTTTGATTAAATATTTTGTGGTCACTTTGGCACACATTATTGTTAAGAGTATAGTGATGGACGTGGTGGTTGCTAACATTCTAGAAAGGATTGGTATGCTTATTTAAATGTCCCACCGAATGAAGCTTGGAGGATCCATTACATTAGATCTCACATATGTGACTATTCCAAGTAGAATAACAAAGGATATACAAATAATTGAGGTTTGTTAAAAAAATTAGCAAATAAGGTAATATAAATAACTCCCAAGTGTATGGCTAGGATTTTTTTTTTTTTTTTTTGTTAGAAGTAGATGACAAGATAGTTGGAGATACTGAGGATGAAATTCTATAAGCTATACAAAAGCTAGAAGAAATGCAAAACTCCATTTGGAAATTGTAATTTGATGGAGAATACTCTAGGGAAGGTAATGGTGGAGGAGTTTTGTTGATGTCTCCTAAGGGTGTGATAATTCCTCTCTCTTACAAATTGGATTTTAACAAAAAAAAAAAAAACATAGAGTATGAAAATTTGATTTTAGGATTAGAAGCTGCAAATAATTTGAAAATACAATGTACACATTGTTTGGGGATTCTGAGTTGGTAATATCATACCAAATATCTAAGTCTGAGATCAAATAGAAATGAATTTTGGTATTTGATTGAAAATTTATTCTCATATTTTAACATACAATTCCTATTGGAAAGATAGCAAAATAGATTGGAAAACTCTTTGGAAGTGGTAACTAGTACATTCAAACCTCCACAAATCCTCGCTTGTGATATGAAATTGAAGTCATGTATATACTTTTAGTACCTGATAATGTCAAGTATTCGTAAGTATTTTAAGATAAGAACAAATCAAGCGCTTTATTGAGGTAGTTGGACAGTTCTCTGCTTCAATAATTGACCAAGAAGAGGAAGGGTAAACTGAACAAGAAGGAGATGAAGAAGATTTGCATTGGAAGGATTGTATAGTATATCAAAATATTCTCCAACTGAAAATTAATGTAATTCCAAAGGGACTTGTACCATTAGAAGGATGGTTTGATGTGAATGACATCCAAACAATAGTAACCTAACAAAATTTAGAGGAAGATAGTGAAGATTGAAACATTTGTACAAAGTAGCAACCCAAATTGATCAAGTTGGAAAATGGAATTCCAAAAGATTATAAACATAGGTATATATATTTATTTAAAATTATTCCGACATTTATTCCTAGTCATATGAGGATTGGAGGACATATACTAATATTATCCAAGATAAAATTCCAATGAAACAAGGAGTGAAGTCATATAAGTAGAAGCTCAGACAAATGAATCCTTTGTTACTTCCTCAGATAGAAAAAGAAGTTAAGAAGTTACTTCAAGAAAATATTATTCTGCCTTTAAGATATTCAAATTGTGTTATGAATCTTGACCTAATGAGATAAATAATTGAGAGATAAGGTTTTGTGTGGATTCCAGGAACCTAAATATGGCGTCTCTAAAGGATAATTATCCCTTTCCTATGATGGATTATATCTTGCAAAAGGTAGTAGGGTACTCAATATTATCAATGATATATGGGTTTTCTGGTTACAACCAAATTGCAGTAAATATATATGACCAGAAAATTATAGCTTTCACAACACCTTGGGGTGTGTTCATGTATGACAAGATTCCTTTTGGCCTCATGAATGCAAGTTCCATATTTCAGAGAGCCATGGAGATAGCCTTAATTGAAGAAATATAAGTTTGTAGTTGTTTACCTTGATGATATAATTGTTTTTTCAAAATATCATTATGAACACTTGGATAATATACAACAAACCTTTGAAAACTATAGGAAGTTTGGGTTGTCCTTGAATCCAAAAAAATCACAGTTTGCTCTTTGAGAAGGCAAGCTATTAGGACATATAGTTTCAAAGGAATTAATAAATAATGACCCTAATAGAGTATAATCTATCAATATCATTTATTTACCAAAGAAAAAAGGAGATTCAAGTTTTTCTTTGAGGAATTATTTTTTTTAGAAGGTTTGTTCCTAATTATGTAGAAATTGCGAAAGGAATCATTGATAT
Organism: Pinus albicaulis; assembly: GCA_034641835.2. Classification (NCBI taxonomy): domain Eukaryota; kingdom Viridiplantae; phylum Streptophyta; class Pinopsida; order Pinales; family Pinaceae; genus Pinus; species Pinus albicaulis. Next base: position 86,797 of record JAXQQM020077139.1, on the reverse strand, counting down.
GCTAAAAAACGATAAAGAGGTCAAGTGGACTCCTGAAGCTAGAGATTATTTTTCAAGATTCAAAATGGCTTTTGGGGAAGCTCCTATGCTAATTAGCCTAAATGATGAGAATAATTTCTTAATATCTTTTGTGTCACCCACAACTATTGAAGTTGTGTTACTATAGAAGAATAAAGAGGACAAAGAGCATTTTGTCATTTTTTTTAGCCAAGTTCTGAGTGATGTTGAACTAAAGTATGAAATTTTGGAAAAACAATATTATTCCATTGTCAAAGAACTAGAGGAATTCAAAATATATGTATTGCAATCAATAATTATAGCTTATGTTTCTACTTTAGTAGTTAATTATTTGTTTACAAAGGGAGACAACGAGGGTATAAAAATAAAATTGATTGCAAAGATATAGGAGTATGAAATGTGTATAAAGCAAACAAAACTAATAAAAGGGAAACTCCTGGCCAAGATTTAGTCTCAAAAAAATTGTGAAGCTTTGGCTATTATGTTTTTGGTTGATAATTATGAGCTTAATGGAGAAGTTGAGAAGGTTAAATATAGAGAAGAAAATAACAATATTGCATACAAATACTTGTGCTAATAATGGTACAAGTACATCTTTCATTACTTTTTGTTTCTTGAATTTCCACTAGGTTTTGATAGAGCTAGCTATAAATCCTTCACATTACAAGCTCAAAAATTTGTCATATTTAATGGTTAATTTTATTGGGTAGATCCCATTGGAGTATTCTTTTGTGCTTGACAGAGGAGATCCCTAAAATTGTGAATGAATTTGATGGATGTGTTTGTGGGAGACACTAAAATTGGAAAGAGACAACTCATAAGATTCTGAAATTTGGTTTCTGCTAGCCAAAAATGTTCTCTAATTTTTATAAATTGGTAAAATTTTGAAAATAATATCGAATATTCATTGAGAATAAAAAACTGGCACCCCTACCTTTAGTTTCATTATTTGTGGACGAGTCATTTAGATAGTGGGGATTGGATTTTATAGGTGAAATTTATCCACCATCCAATGAAAAACAGAAGTGTATTTTGACTACCACAAACTATTTTTTATAATGGGTGGAATACATACCAACTCAGACAACAACTGACTCAGTTGTGATTAAATTTATTGAAGAAAACATCCTTGTAAGGTTTTGTTGTCCAAAAAAGATAAAACCTAATAATTCTTAGGTTTTTAAGTTTGCAAAGCTTATTAATTTATGCCAACTATTAAATATCACACTTATCCATTCCACTACTTATTATCCATAATGAAATGTACTCGCTAAATCTTCTAATAAGAGGTTGGTCGGAATTCCCAAAAATATCATTGCACGAAACAAAAAAAATTGAGATTCTCAGTTAAAAAATTCTCTTTAGGAAAACAGAGTGACAAAAAAGATACCCACTATAAACTCTCCTTTTAAATTGGTATATGGAACTACAACTTTATTTCCTAGCTAGCCAGTTATGCTTGTAGCTAAGTTAATTCAATATTTACAAGAAAAATTAAACCCATTGACTAGGAGAATTAATGATTGGTGTAATTATAAGAGAGAAGAGAACAAGTGTCACATAATATGATCAAATATCGATAGAATATGAAAGTTTTATTTTACAACAAAGCTAAAGATATAGTTTTCTGGCGAGGGGACCTTGTACTAAAATGGGATATCAGGCAATAAGATAATGGAAAGGATGGTTAATTTTATCCCTTATGGCTTGGACCATTTAAAATAGATAAATTCCAAGGAAATAACACATTCCTTTTGGAGAACCTTAATGGTGAGTTACTGCAATTTCCTTTCGATGGGCAACATCTTAAACATTTCTTTTAGCATTAAATTCATCTACTTTTTCCATTGTAAATATTGACGAGCTCATTTTAAGAAGTGATGTGTTTTATTTTACTACTAGTTTCATATACAATATGAATCCATGCCCGAGGTGAAGGCACTAATGTCTAGTTCCTAGTGTTTTGTTACAAAACACTATCCCCAAGTGGAGCCGATGATGTATCTCATATTTTTATTTTTCAAAAATTTCAATATATATATATGTGTATATATATATATATATATATATAATACAAAAAGAAAAAGAGAAAAGGAAAATTTTGTAGAATGGTTATAACAACTTGAACTATTTTACTATAAGGTTCTAGCCTTTCAGGCTCAACTAACATTAAATTTTGTGTGGGCCCACATAGATAGCTGTGAAAGATTAATTATCATGCAATTATAATGACAAATCACACTACATTCTTTAGCAGTCACATCACACACGATTGAAATTGAGCAAAATCCACAGGGTTTAAGAATCAATAGGGTGACATAAATAAAAATTTCAATCCCAATAATTTCTAGATCAATGGTCAAGATGTATTGTGCCACCCCCACCTCATTTTTTAAAAATTGTTAGTAAGGGATTGCATAAAGCAGTAAATTTTTTCTAAAACCGCTTCTAGCTAATTTTATGTGGTTGTCCCATTCACCAGGTAAGCCTTCAAAGAAAGCGAGTCAAGTGAGAATGTCTACCATCTCAACCTGCCATCTCATCCTTCCACATCACCTTCCACATCACCCGTATGTCATATCATTCACTTTCCATTCATAAGAACCATTCAATTTGTTTTCATGGTCAAGAAGAAGGATTAAAGGGGTTTTTTAGTTTTTCCTTCCCATCATTTTCCCGTGCTTTTCCATGCTTAGAAAAATCCATAATCAACATCCAATTTAGTAGAAAATGTACGGACCTCGTCCTTTCACGCCATTTCCAAGTATTTAGTCTCTATATTAGACCGAAATCATTCATAATTATTAAACTAAAAGGAGACTTGAAACCAGCCTCGAAACCTGCAAATCCTAAAGCTACGACTAAATAATCCTTGATGAACATCGAGGCCGAAAACCATGACTCTTTTTGTCCTCTCAACTTTGAATAATTTCAATTTGAATGTTTTTGTTATGTATTAGATAAATAAGATGCATTTAGGGTTGTATAGTCTAGTTGATATTACATTATAGCACCGACTGCTTACCAGTTCCTTGAATTTGTAACCTAGCTAGTGTCTGCATATATCCTCCATATAAATTATGTTGTTTCTTCTAAAGGACAGAACATCCTTGAGGTTACAACTGACCTTATCCATAAATATTTCTATTTTACCAATACACAAAAATCCCAACCATTCACTAATACTTCCTTACTCTTGAGTTTCGATAAGCTCTCAAAAGAAAACAAACAATATTTGTTTAATCAAACTTTGTCTCGAGGGTCAAAAAGTCCTCAACCAGTTGAGTTATTTCCTATATTTTTTTCTTTCTTTAAGATGCACACAAAATAATGGCTTCAATCGTATTGTTTCTTGGTGAAGCTAAGATAGGGAAGGTCATTAGACCAACCCTAGGGTTTTTAGCTCAAATGTTGCAACCATATGTGGTTTTAGGTATACCTTCATATTTAGCTCAATTTATCAACTTTCAACTCAAGAACTTCCACCTTGCCAATTCCTTCTGACATCATTCCATTCTGGATTACCTTTTTTTGTATGTTCATATAGACAAATTCAAATATCTGGGTCTACACATATTTGATTCCAGGAAAAAAATGAAGTTGGTACTTGACTGGACTAATACAGTCAAATGAAAGCATGATAATGAAGGATTCTCTCAATTTTTTTTCCACATACATGGAAAATTCTTACACTATTTTAAATGGTGCACCAGCCCAAAGGATTGTACCATAATAGAGTAATTTGTTACAATTCCGTAGGGATACTAGGGTTGGAGATTGGTACTTTTTTTAGGTATTTACAGAAATACGGTTATATGGATGTGAAATGTGGTCTTGTTGATTACCAATTTTTCTACCTAAGAGAATATTCTCCCTGTAATTTATAAAACAAATTTTACATGTAGAGCAAGTCCATTTTCTTCCTTGGAACAAAGGTTATATTCTTAAATTGGAAAATTGTGTAGGTCCTTTCATGGTAAATTCCATACAAGCTCTTCCTCAGGTAGAGGAGATGATGAAAGAGTTTCATTCTAAATTGGGGTGGGGAGGGGGGATAGAAATATGATTCTCACCAAATTATTTTTGACAGGAGAAAAATACTAATTTAGCACCATCTCCCCATGAAATTAGGCTAGAAATAGAATTAAAAGAAAATCAATACATTTTTCCCATCAATTTAGAATTAGAGGTTGAAACCCCTATCATTAAAGAAAAGTATTTGAAATAAAATACTTTTGAAAGAAATGATGTAGACATGCAAGATTTGCATCCATCAAAGAAGACCAAGATAGATCTTGATGTTGAGGATGAAATACAAGTGAAGTAAACAAAAGAGGCCTTTAGTCAAAAAAATTTCCAGATGAATCTGGGAAACCCTGAGCTTATTGTGCACTCCATTTCTACATATTTGAAAGCTCCCACAATTGAAGGAATTTCTCTTGTTATAGATACAATGTTAAGTAATTATCAAGTAATTGAAGAGAAAAAACAGAAAGTGAAAGGTGAAATGATGTATCAACGGGATATGAAAGCATATTCTTCTTTTTATAATAGATTATTATCATCAATGGACCTAGAAAGGAATCAACTAAAATTATCTGTTTTGCATCCTATTGTCCAGTCACTTCCCTCTGGTGCTAAGTTTAATATAGTAGATTTATCTCTTAATATTATTGATTTCCCTTTAAATGATAATATTTATTTTCACAAGAAAGCAAGTGAGATGTTATATTGTGACTTAAGAAAACTTCATTAACAATCAGTAAGGCAAAGAATCTATTAGAAAAAATCGTCAAAAAAAATCAAACAAGAGAAGGATAATTATAGAGCTCTATATTTTCATAATGAAAGCTTTAAGGATTTGATCATTAAGCTTGGTGCTGACCCAATTGAAAACGAGGAAACATAAGCTCTGATACAAGTAAAAAAAATTGAAATGTAGACATTGAGACAAAATTTGAAAATTCCTGTGACAAAACATGTTCAAACTGTTGAGTTATCTTTTGTAATCTATAGTAGAGTTAAAAACTATGCATCTTTCTAACATGGTCACAGTCATTATGGAAATCAACAGTCATTGAGAATAACCACCTACACATTCAAAGGGAGAGTAATTTGGAAATATTCAAGAATTTTGTTTCTTCTTTTGATTCTAGATTTGATCAAAGTCAAATAGTAGGTTTTCCGAAATGCTAGAGCATGGATGGGAGCTTGATTTCTTGGGAAATTTATTAAAAATAATTGATATCTCAAAAGTGTAGATAGGATTCATATTTTGGAGAAAATTGTAGTGTTGAAGGGTAAAATTATGGTTAATTTCATTAAGAGATATTTTCAATTGATGTGGTTGATGAAGAACCTATTTGAATCAACACATGATTACAATAAATTATGAAATTTACAAGTTGATTTCCAAAATATGACTAACTATCCTATTCCAGATGAAATTATTTGGAAAATATGTTAAGAATTATTCTAAAAATATACAATTGAAATTGTGGAACCATGTTTCCATTCCCAAGAGGAAATTTCCATTGCTTATTTGAACATTGAAAATTGAATACTTTAATTTTGTAATAATACATGAGTTTTATTTAAAATTCAGTTAACCAATTAGATAGTTTGACAATTACTTGTAACTATTTTTCAATGCAATTTTATTTAAAATAGATAATCAAACCAATGTGAAGGGTTCAAATTCTTTGGCTTTGGATACTTTTCTTGACCATTTTTTGTGTAATGTTAAAATCCCTTTTTGAAGATCAATCTTCTTTAAAGTGATTCAAGATGTTTTTTTGTTACAGTATATATTAATTTTATCTGTAAGTCTTGCATTATGCTTTTCCTTATTTTGAAATCTATGTATGAAGTTGTTGGTTTCCTTCTTTATAAATATATTTAAGAATGCTTTGAGAATAACAAAAGATACCTATTATTTTTAAATAAATAAACATTAACGAATCACTCCAGATTTTCATCATTCAATTTTCTTTCATTTCATTTTTTCTGCTAATATTTTGTGTATTGGATTATTTTTAATCCATGTACATATTATATTTATTCTCGTAAGTTCCTCCTACTACAATGCAACTTCAGAAAAAATGTAACCGAAAATATACAGCCCATATTGAAGGGTTTGTTTATTCTTCCAAAAGTAAAATTACATTACACAGTCAGAGCTATCTCTGAGCAAAGATAAGGAAAAACATATATTTATTTGAACTGATTAGATGTACTAGGAAGTGACCTGCCTTCAGCCAAATGTTGTCGCTAGGGTTACAACATAATAAAAATGACCTATTTCATTTCTTCATTCCAAGGAATATTTTTTTAAATCTCTCATCAAGGTATTTGATATATTTTTCTTATTGATAATGAAAATGTTGGAATCACAATTGTTGTTAGAACAAAACCCGTAGGCATTAGTCTCCACTACAATCGCTAGAGTTAGGATCCATGAGAGGTAGTTAGTCCATGTCGCGAAACACACGAGGAGCGTTGAACCCAATTTCCAACCCCCCCAACGTGAGCTAGGTGAGTTCCAAACTTGAGACATGTCGCTCTGATACCAATTGTTGGAATCACAATTGTCATTAGACCAAAACCCACAGGCAATGGCCTCCGCTACAATCACTAGAGTTAGGATCCATGAGAGGCGGTTAGTCCATGTCATGAAACACACGGGGAGCGTTGAACCCAATTTCCAACATAAAATACATGATATACTTTAAACTTCCTAGGAATTGTTGAAGATATTTTTATCCAATATTCTTTTTAGAAATACACCTAGACTTTTTAGGATGTGATATTGAAGTTAAATTTTTCCTATTAGTAATATAAATACAAGATAATTTATACTAAGTTTTGAAAATTCAATTTTTTTCTTTCTTACTACAATCCAATGTTTATAAATTTTAGGATAAACTTGCTCCAAATGCAACTTGTGTTGATTAATATCTGCAAAAATACATAAGCAAGTAATCTATATAAATAATGAAAAATTCTAAATCTCTAAAAACATATTCCATCAGATTCTCAAATTTGGATGGGGATTTTTTTAAGGATGAAAGGCATAAAATTCCCCTAATGTTGGCCATGAGGCACAAAAAATGATGTCTTTTCAATAATTTGGAATTATCGCAATCTTTCAAAATCCACTCTTCGGGTCACATTTTTCATAAACACTAATAAATCCAATCTTAACAAATAAGACATCATTTTAGGTTGGTAAATGATATCAAATAGGAAGATGTGCTTCATTTAGGGCTTTGTATTTTATCATAATGTGGGGTTTTCCACTTTTATGCTCCAAATTTTTATTAACAATGATGGACATCCCAAATGAGTAATATTAGTTTCTATTAGTTTTCTTTCAAGAAATTTTATGATTTTACATGGATAAATCATGTCCTACTAGGGGAATTTGGTTAATTAAATCCTTTTGAGTTATGGATTATAATATTCTTTATATGAGAGATCTATAAGGCATTGTTATTTGATATAAAATGCATTAGGATAATTTGATATACAATCCTTGTCAATGTTTATTTTGATCTCAGTTACGATTTCTTCCCCATGGAGATTTTTTTTCTTCATGATTTTTTTTTTATCTTTAGAATATTTAGTATAGTGTCTTTAACTTCATTTGAATCATTGGAAGATACTTTGTTACTTATGTGTTATTACTAGAATGTGTAACCTTATTTGTAAAAATATGAAAGCTAATAGTTCCATGACCTACTTCCATAGGCAGGTACCTATTTACAATATCTCTTCTTAACAAAAAATTAGTTATGGTATCAAACTATTATAAATTGACACTAGATTTATGGCCTTAAATTTCAATTGGGAAATTTTGTGCATACACTTTTATGGGCTACTTGGAGTTAGTTACAACACAAAAACATTTGAGTTGGATATTGGCAGTTTTTTGAATAACATTATGTCTAGCACATGAAACAATTTCTCTACTATCTGTTTGGGCATCTAATCAATACTAGTGTCCAAACACTTTTATGTCTACACCGATAATAATCCTATCATCCATACCATTAAATTGAAGTGCTAGAGTCATTCCATTTTTTGATAAAAAGAACATCTAATTTCTTCTTCTTCTGTCATGTATACTTTCATAGGGTCAAATATCCCTATAATTTATTCTTCTAAATTATTATCAAGTGTGTTGGCCAACTATTCTTCTAGGTCATACAAGTGTATTTTTCTTCCTTGATAGAGGCTAGGTGTTATAGCCTATTTTTCCCAACTTGACTTAGTAAGACAATTAATTATTCATTAATAGAGTTGTTATAAAATATAATCATTAGGATAATTTTGAGGTAAAAAATGTAATAACAAAATTACCTTAAAAATAACCAATAGGATTCAAGATGATATTGCAATTTATAGGGGTAAATGTTTTTGGAAGAAAAAGAAAAAAAATATTTTTTTTAAATATATTTTTTATCAGAGCCTTATAATTTTACCAAAATTTCAAGTGTAGGAAGAAGAAGTATGCACTCTGCATAATTTTGAGTAGATCCACATCGACAAAAAATGAAAACACAAACAACATTTTTCGTGAAATAACATGTTTTGTATGTGGAGATATGAGGGGAAGACAAACCTCCAACCATTCAATTCTTGGAAATAGTAAGAGATCTACACTAAGAGTTGGGAAATATCACAATTCATCATGAATTCTTGTTGAATGAAATCAAATAAAATGAAAAAATGATAAAGGATTTGACTTAGAACTCAATTCACAAACCTCCAGATACAAAGGTAAACGGGGATAAGTCAGATTAATTAAAGAGAAAAAACATTGATCAAAAGATTATAATATCTGAGAGTGGAAATGGGTATAAAAAACATCTCCAAAAGAATAAAGAAAAAAAAAAAAAAAAGTAGAATGGAGTTACAAGGAGAATTTAAAAACATAAGACCTTCTACCTTTGATGGTGAAATTAGAGGAGAATGCAAAAGCATGGATAATAAACATTACTAAGTATTTTCAAGTTTATGAGTATGGCAGTAATTTAAAATCCAAAATAGCAATATATTAGTTGTAAAGAAAAGTTTCCTTATGGTGGGAGGAGGCTAACGAATTCATATCCTATAAGAAAAGACAGTTTCATGGGAAGAATTCCATAAACAATTTAAATATAAGTACTTATACTAAAGGTACTAGGATGATCATGCAAAAGTGTTTCGTGATTTAAGTTTGGGGTAGCTAAAATGGACGGTTTTTTGCAAAATTCACAAATTTATTACGATATGTTCCTTATATCAAAGAAGAGAAAGAAAACGTATAAATATTTATGAACTATTTCCCACTTGCTTATAAAGAAGGGATTGAATTTGGAAATCCTAAAATAAGGGATGAAGCTATGAGGAAGGCAAGTTTGTGTTATCAACAATTTAAAAACAAAAGTGAAGGTTCAAAAACATGGAATAATAATGATAAAAACAAGTTTGGGCGAAAAATAAAGAAATAAAAAATCCTCTCTTTTGAAGAATTTTGGGAGAGACCATGATAGAAGGAGATTCAACCAGAACAGTCAACCCCAACCTGCTCAATCATGGATAGGTTCAAAAACTATGGAGTTAAACAATAAAGGGACAATTAGTGAAAAATAGAGAGAGCCTTTAAAATATTGATGTTGTGGAGAACCCCATCTGCTAGGAAACTTGCCACACTATATCAGATTTATACAAAATGTGCAAGTTTTTCATGAACCCACTATAGTAAACAATATTGAAAGAAACATTCCTCGGATAAATGTTTCTTTGGAGGATAGGCAAGAAAAGCACCGGTCTATGATGATTGAAATTGAAGGAAACATATTGAACCAAAATGTATCTATTTTAATTGATCCATGAGAAAGTAAAGTTATATTAATCCATAAGTGGTCGAAAAAAGTAATCTAAAAGCTGAAAATTTTAGCAAATACTAGTTAGTACTTTTGGCAACAGGAACCAAGAGAAGAGTAACTAGTTATATTGAACATTGTCCTATAAACTTAAAATGATAAAAAGCTAAGTTAAGCGTAAATGTACTTCCTCTAGGCTCATATGACTTGTTGATATGTATGGACTCGTTAGAGAATAACAAAGTTGTAATAAATTATTGTTTAAAGAAATTGTGACTTATATTAATGAGGAGGGAGTTGAAAAACTAGTAGAAGGCATACCAAGGCTCATTTATGTTGGACAAATTTCAGCATTACAACCAAAAATAAGTGCACGAAAAGGGTGTAAACGCTTTTTTGTCGAAATTCAAGAAAATATCCAAGAAAATAGAAAACAAATAATTAGAAGAGGTACTGGAGATCAAGGAGTTCAAAGATGTATTTCTGGAAGAAATTCCAGGACTACCTCCCCAGAGAGATATATTTTTCCATTTATTTAGTAGCAGGAGCTACCACTACAAGGAAAATAACTTCTAATGAAGTTTTTAACTGAGGTTTTAATGTTATAAAATTAGAAAAAAAATTAAAAAAACCTCCACTACAACATCTATTTGTGGCAACAGATGCCTTAGCAGAGCTGAAAATGGAAGTTTATCACAACTAAAAAATTTTGGGCAGATGAAGGTTTTAGTAGATGTTATTTTAGTAGTGCTCTTAATGGAGAAAAGACACCAGTGAACTAACAATATAAAAACACTTGTGCTATAAATTTAAATAATTCATTGGGGCATTGAATGAAAAAAACATCGGTGCCTGAAAAGTATACCTCCCCAGTACTTATATATTAAACAAATGCCACATGAAGTACTTTTCAGGAATAGAACCAGGGCAGGATTTTTTTTTTTGCAGGATTGGTGCTTTAATTTAAATTTATAGCGTCGGTGCTTATATATTGTATAAATTTACCATTGTGATATAATATAAAATAACTAGTCCTATTAATTTTAATAATGAACTGGGGGTGGAAATGATATTTTGGAGCACTAGGGCAATGGTTCTATGAAAGCACTGGTCCTTTGTGAAATACAATGCATTGAGACATTAATGAAAATAATGCCAGTGCTTGAAGAGCATAATGCCTCGTTTCTCACTTGTTTTAGAATTACTTAGTAATGTAATGTTCAGGAAAGGTGTCGGGTCGTGAAAAACATCTTGTACAACTGGTGCTTTTACATAGTATAATGCACCAATGAGTAATTCTTTTTATAGGCGCACCAATATTTTTTTATTATTATACCACTTTTTATATATGATACCATTTTTTTTTATTAAAAATACCGTTTTTGAAAAAATCATATTCGAAATAGTGCACATTAATATACGATGTCCTGATATCCATTTTCTCTTTTTTAGAAACATCAACCCATGATAATGAAACTATTGTGTTTTTTAAATCTATTACTCATAAAAAAATCTACATATATATTATAACAATATTCATATAAACTATTTTTTTATTACTTCATTTGTATCTGATGTTTGGATTAATTTGCTAAATCATCAGATTTTGCATCTCTTCATTCGAATATTTAATCATCTGTACATTTAATCAGTGGTGTAACATTTCACGATGATATTGAACAACACAATAGAATAAATTAAAATGTATTTTATTATGTATCAATAAGAGGCTCTTTTTCATACAAAATTGGATAGTTATTGGTAAACCCTCATCTTTCAATTGGGACGTTATATCCATTACATTAAATAAAATGTCTGATTTTCCTAGACAATTATTTAAAAAAAACACAAAATCTTGCATTGATATCCAAATAGATCATCATTCTTCATTTAAAATGTTTTCAATGCTCCTCAAGATACTTCCATGACTTGGGTTATTAGGACGGATGCTTTTTTTATTGCATTGATTGTTTTTGTCTTCTTCTTGTTCCATCTGCAAACATAAAAATAAAGTGTAATGAGTGTATCTACATTGGTTAGAATAATTAAAATTGAAACAAATAATATACATTAATTTAAATCAAATATTAATTTACCATAAAAAGAAGTGACTCATGAATTATACACAGGGTTTCAAAACCAAGTCTCACGCCTTGCTGCAACAACTATTCTGTTAGTGTGGTTCCATACTTTTCTTCCTGCAAGTTTTATACCCCATAATAGATCATATATTTAATATAAATGATTATTTTTTTCTATTAACTATAAACTTACAAAAGTAAAACAACATAGATACGAACAAAATCGACAATTATTGTTTGATATTCCAACATATACTTACAACCCATGTTTAACCCGATGTCAATGAATTCTTCTGAGGGCTGTTCTTTATATGTTATAACCCATTTGAATACATTCAAGGATGGTTGCTATAAAATAACTTAAAATATACAAAAATGAAATATTAAGTTTATATAAGGAAATATGAACAATTACTCACAAACTTTGACATCAACCATTTTCTTCTGTGTTATCCTATTTTATTTGTTGAAAGTGTTTCATTTTTTTCTTGTCTGCAAGAAAATACTTGAAATCTAATATTTACTACTAAATTACTTTTTTATATGTACCTAATAGAAAAATTAAATGGTTACATACATTTCAAACTCTTTTTGTTGATATGACCTCTCTTGCGATGGAATTATGTCCATTTCTTTGACATCACCTTCTTCATTGTTTTCGATATTCCTACTTGCATATTTCAGATATCATCTCGTTGATCCTTTGGGATTTTCATAATCTTCCTGAAAATGTAATACAATATTTTTATATTCATATATGAAAACTAGATATAATAAAATTTATATTAATATGCTTTGTACCAATATATACGTATAATTCTAGAAAAAAATTAATTAGGAATGTTACTTTTTGAATGATTTTTTTTTTTTGTATTTTTTTTTTATTGCAAGTCTAAAAGGTGTCATTGAGCATTGCTCTGGAAACACTTCTTGTAGTTCTAATACAACTTGTTTCTTGGAATAATTATATTGATTTTTGTATTGTAAGTGAAAATTACATCAATATGTTTATTCCACTATATCTCTTATAGTTGTGTAAAAAAAATTCCCCCTTTCATTCACCTGCAGAACCACTCAAAATGAGCTAAGGACTGATTCATCATCATTTACATGTTCTATAATTATTTTTCACAGAATGAAATTATTTTCCTTTGTTATTGCTTCTTGTATAACATTAAACATATGTGAAATAATAGATTCATTGAAATATGTTATTTAATATTATTAAGTATATTATTAATGAACATTCAAAAGAAAAAAACCTATATTCAATAGTATTTTTACATTCACCTGATTCATCACTCTACAATTTTTCCGTTAGGATTTTACGCTCTTCTACACTTAGATCAGAAATAATCTTAACGATTTTTCTCATTTTGTGGCTATTCATGACACACACTAACTAATACATATTATTTAAACTTAAATATAGTTTAAACCTATTAATTTTGTAAATAATTTACAAAGAACTTGCATTTTCTACTTTTTTGGATGTGTTGTCATTGTGTCGATCAATGTTTCTGCTATGTGACCACTTCTCAGACATTTTTTTATGAACATAAAACATGTACGATGTAAAACATAAGCCATTAAATATATTTTATAAATAAATCACATAATTTTCAGCCAAAACGAGCTCTCGAAACCAGTGTGCTTCTGTGAATAAATGTACCAATTCATTTAGTTCATTAAATGTGCTAAATGTTTAATTATTAAGCACCAACAAAAGAAATATTATTTTAAAAAATATTTAAATTATGATGGTGCGATATGTAAAGATAAAAACACCACCATCATAGTAATAAATGAAAACAAGAAAATAGACACATGTTTTTTTTACTTAACGATGTTATTTGTCATAGGTTCCCCAATGCGTTATATAAAAATGGGGCACTAATTCATTATCCTTTAGTAAATGCATCGAGCATTTAATTATTGAGCACCAACACCAATTATTGTTTCTATATAAAATTAAAAAATAAAAATAAAAATAGAATTTTTTACTTAACAGTGTTATTTGTCATAGGTGCCCAGGTGCGTTATATCAAACATAAAGAATCAATGCATTTTTTAAAACATATGACATTGGTAAATGAAACTTATTTTTCAAAATAGCAGACCAAGTTGATAGGTTTGGATCCCATTTAACAACTGGCCCCCATGCTTTACATTTGAAGCATTTTATACATAGTAATACAAAAACCCCTTAAATCTAAAATTCCTAAAATGAAAGGCCCTAATTATGAAGTGGTAGAGAGAGTTAAACCCTAAGGTGAAATTTTGCAGTCACATAAGCAAGAATAAACAAGGGTTAAGGTCAGTATTGAGTTTTTTTTGTTTTTTTTTTTAATTTTAATTAAATATAAATAGGAAAATAGATTCTGAATAAATTGATTAGCAAAATCAACAGTACAATTTTTACTATGAATTTTTTTCATTTTTTCCCCAATTTTAATTAAATCTAAGCGGAATAGTAAAATTTGTTTTTAGTAAAATAAATAGTTTTAAATTTTTTACTATGCAGGGGTTTGAGTGAAGAATCGTACCTTTCAAATTCTAAGTAATTGAGATGTTGTTCCAAAGTATTATGTTTTCCTACACTGCTCCCAATATGTATCTCTTGAAAATCTCTATTTTAATTAAATCTAACATAAATTGTAAAAAAAATATTATTAAAATCATGGGTTAAAAGTTTTACTATGCAGGGTTTTGAGTGAATCACCATACCTTTCCACTTCTAACCTTTGAATAGTTTTGTTGTTCCAAAGCATTCTACTCATCCATAGTTCTCTAAGTTTTTCTATCTTACAAATCTCTCCCTTTGAAATTTTGGGAAAAATAATGAAATGGTGAGTAACTTCTTACTATTTAAAAGGCTATGAAATTATATTTAAAAAAATAATTAACTGCTCATTTTTCAATTTGAAATAAATAAACGTCTATTTTTTTTTTTCATTTTTTTCCAAAAATTGGTCTGTTTTATTAAAAATGCACCCGTGTGTTTTTGGTAATGTGCACCGATTAAGATAATTTATCAGTGCGTTGAATTTTTTTAACACAACAATATGATAAAATTTATTTTATTAGTTTCAAAATATCGGGAATTGGTGTAGTTATTATTTTAATGCCATGGACCAGCAAAAGGTGGAAAGCATCGGTGATGTTAGTTTTAGAAGAGCATCGATATTGTATATTTTTATTTTATGTTTGAAATCCTGGAAACTTGTGTGGTTATTATTTTAATGCACAAAGAACATCGATATGATGGATTTCAATTTTAATTTTTTAATCCTAAAAACGGGTGCAGTTAGTATGTTAACACATCAGTGTTTTCATTATTGAACGCATCACTCTGTTGAAGTTTAGAAGAGCACCGATCCTCTTTAAAAGTTATCATAATTTTTATTTTCACATAAAATGGCATATTCATCTAAAATTATCCTTTAGGATGAATCCACATGAGTTACAGTAATTCATAGTATACATTTTTCCCTTAAAGGTATCTTATCCTTAAAAAATTGTTTGCAAACTATATTAAAATTCAGATTGTAGTTTTATGGTTCTCAAAATTATTTTTAGGTATGTACACAAATTTTTATTTTTTATTTTTCTCAAATGCGGGGAGAATATATCATAATATCAAATGACCAATTCTTAAGATTCCATTTTGTACCATGTATCTCAAATTCCTTCATGGAGTTCTCCCTTTCCATTTCCAGTAAGTTCATATTTTATTTATATTTCGACTATATAATTGAATTTTTTTTATCAATGTCAATTTGAATAAAAATGTATCCAAATTTGCAAATCCTGATTCATAATCGAGTTTGAATTAAAAAATATCCCCCCATTTCAAATATGTCAAAGGTTCTTATCAAGAGCAGCATACCATGGGTAGTTGGTGTATGAAAAGGATAGTCGATTCACCTTCCAATTGGAACATGGCATCATCCAATAGCAAACCTAGTTCAACGATGGTAATAATTATTTGGTATAATGTAATTTAAAAAAACAATTGAATTGTGATTATTAATATTATTGATGTAATAATTTTCAATATTTAATGAAATTAGTATTCTAGTGATGATGAGCGACCCACCTGCCATCTTCAAGAGAATAAATTAGGAATGACCACAACAATAGTAGTTCTTCATCACAAGTTGGCAATGGAGACAATCAAATAGAGGTTGGTATGGATGATTACTTACGGGATACAACTTCCATGGATGCACTGTTGTTAGATGAATTATGGAACGATGATTTAGGGGATCATGCTCATATTAGTAATACCTTATTCGAAAGCCTAAAATATGCTTCCACCACCCCTCTCTTTGGACCTAGTGGCCAATCAAAGTTCACCTAGTTGGGGACAACAATGTTATTGTACAACTTGTCAAAAATGTTTCACATGTTTAATGCATGTTTCTCGATAATATTGAAGTAATTTACCATGATCAAGTCCCTAATATTTTGAGATCAATCTTGTCACACAATCAACATTAAAAATGGTCGATTCTATGAATGTTGAATATTGATAATTAACATTTATATTTCCCACCAACTATAGGTTATTTAAATATAAGGTTCTTCCGAGTGATAATGTATTTCCCCATAGCTATGAAGATGTAAAGAAATTTGTTAAAATGTTGGGTTTTGATTAGATATCATTTCCTACATGTCCAAATTAGTGTATTCTATATAGAGGAGAATATGCATACAAAGAGATATGTCTAAAATGTGGGCATATCAGGGACCATAAAAAAAAGAGTAAATCACATGGTCCTCCACATAAGATATTGGGGCACATGCCTATAATCCCTGGATTTAAATGCTCTTTTGTTGCAAGGAATTAACTATATTGCGGGGATGGAATGTCTCAAACAAAAGTGAGTCATGAGTTATGTGAATCTGAATAGATTCAATAACCATGAAGTATATAGAGGATAAATGGCTTGAAAAATTCAAGGATTAAGTAGAAAGTCCATGACTTATCATATCCATGGATGTCGCCAACCCATATTCCCTCCAAAACAAAAATTATTTTGTTTGGCCTATAGTAATGATCAATAAAAATATCCCCACATGGTTTCTCTTGAAGGATGAACATATTATGTTGGATCACATAGTCCCTGGTAGAAGAAAAGTGAACAATATGTGTGTCTACTTACAACCATTGGTATATGAATGGAAGGAATTATGGGAATGGATACATGTATACAATGTATCAAGACCCATCACAACTCAGAGGATTTTTTGTTTTATGGCACATGTGCTTACACCATACATGACTATCCAGGCTTAGGAGTTTTCTATGGTAAATTACATGTTTATGGATTTTTTTTTTTTACGTAATAATATTGTTTCACATATTAATTTAATTCGTTGCAATTTTTTCTGATACTCATGATTGCTAGAATGACCTGTATTATATAATAATTTCCCGGGAATTATAAAAAAATGGTATCATGGATGTAAATGTTGTGGTATTTCTATAAAGGCTAGGTGTTCCAACCACCTATGAAATTCATTGTATGACTACTCTAGGGTATTCCTCCTAGAAGAACACCTTTATAGAAGAGAAACATCTACTTTCAATGGTAACCCAGAGAGAACCCAAAGGCCTACAAAAATGATTCCAGTTGAAAGGCTTAGAGCACATGAGAGTGAGAAGGGGAAGGATATTACATAAATTTTCCATTCAAATGGGGATATTATGTTCGATGATCCATAATATTTCAACACCTATTTTGATAAATTTCTCATTCAAATGAAAAGGAAATTTGTCTTTGTATAAACCTCCATATTAGGACCATATTCATATTTCCCACTTACTATATCCCATGCATATATTTAAAAGTTTTTCATATTATTTATGGATGTACATATCATTGAAATAAAAATGACATGATGTATTTTAGAAGAGGTCTTATTTCCTCAAAAAATAAAAACAAACATTTTCCAAGACAAGGAAGTAGAGGATAGGTTGGTCGCTCTTGGTCTTTCAAATAAGGTGATGTCCCATAGATTTTAAATAAAGTCAATATTTCTTTGGAAAATAAAGTTTTAATAGGTGTGAGTGTGCCTTCTTTATATGCGTATCCACTACGGCATTGCTTCATTATGGAATACCATTTGTTGGGGTTAAAATCACATGACTATTTGAACCTTCTAAGAATATGTACTTCAAAAAGATGATTTTATTATTTTTTATTATTTTTATGCAATGGGAAAAAATACAATTAATTTTTTTGTTTTTACTTTGTAGTGTCATTATACTATGCTCTTGCGTGGGTCTGTGAAGCATGATAGCCCCTAAGACCTACGATGTGCCATATGTAAACTATTTGCATTTTTATAGTGGATCACATTAGAGGAGATTAGTATGGTTAGCATTCCATGGTGGTGTCAAGAGATAGTTGAGATTATTTATATGTTTGAGAAGGAATTGTCGACGAGTCTCACAGACTTGCATATTTATATTCTACTTCACATAGTAAATGAGTTTGAATTAGTTGGGGTGGTTTATTCTTGTTGGATGTTCTTCTTAGAGAGGTACATGAATAAATAATTAAAAAATTGTCCAACAAAGGGCTAAACCCAAGGGGTATATAATAGATGGGTGCATATCATATGAGTCACTATATTATGTCAATGAATGCATCAAGAAGATGTAAAACACACCAAGTGTGATGATTTGGGATGATGAAAGGGACAGAGACAAAAAAGTAGGGTAGCTTCTCCAAACAAATGGAAAAAGGTGCATGATAAAGAGTAAGTGACTTATTGTTTGTCAAATTTCTGCATAGTAACTATTCATACTCAACTTCATAATTAATGCATATTTTTATCTTATACGTACTGCATACGTTTTTTTTATTTTCATCAACGAATTCTGAAAATGAATCCATCAACAGATTCATTTTTTACAATTCAAAAGAGGCATAGTTGCGGGTCACATTGTATGAACAGAAGAGGAGGAAATGGGAGAGTAATAGAAAATAATTCAGATGGTTGAATAGTAGAAGTGTGCCTTATCCTGATCATTTAAATGAAAATATGCCAATGACATGCCCTAACTTTTGGGTTGTTCATGAAGGCAGAGAGAAATTTGGTGCTTCTGGTTGTTATCATCGTGTTGAGGAGGATGCACTAAACATAGGGATTGGGTGCAACAACTTGATAATAATTTATTTATGTACATGTTCAACTTCATAATGAACATTTGAATTGTAACATTTATATTTTATATTTTCATTATGTTTGGGTTATTAGACACATGAAACTGTGAATTTATCACTTTTTTATAGGTGCATTTGTTCCCATCTTTGTGGGAATATGGACATAAATTTTGCATGGATGATGTCGATGATGGATGCATGACACAAGACTATGGAGTGGAAGTCAATTTTGACCAATCTAGTTGTGCTAGCCACTGTGATCAAAACCTAATGACATTAGGTTACGTCAAAAAGATACAAGACATAGTTGAAGTGGACTTTTGTTTGGTCAAATGTGTTATTTTTAGGTGCAAGTGGTGGGACATCTTTAATGGGAAAAATGTAAAGCAATATTACAATACTGGGTTGATATATATCAATTGTAGGATGATGTGGCATGATGCTAGGGAGCCTTATGTTTTCCCCAAACACTACAACTAGGTGTCTTTTTTACCCATATATTTTGGATAAGGATTGGGGGTTAGTATTAAGACATGACCCTAGATCAAAACATGTTTTTGAGAATAAAAATGTTATCATGCAAAGAGAGGAAGATAATCAGGGTGATGACAATGGAGAGTGATATATACTTGTGATATTTCATCATTTATACTAGTATTGTATGTTTTATTTTTCTTTATTTCGCTAAATATATATATATATATATAATTCCTCTTTTTGCAATTTTATATAATTGGTAAGATTAAAAAACGCTTTTACATGTTTTTTCCAATGGAAATATTTTTGCACTTAAAATTAAGTATTTTCATTTTCTTAATATATAATTTAAAAATTAAGGATTTAACATATTTTTTTAATTTTTTTAATTATAATTTATAGTAGACTTATTCTATAGGCTTAGGAGAGACATCAGGATGGATTCAAATATTGTGATTCTAAACATGAGTTATCTTTTTGTACTCTTTTGGCATATTTTGTGACCCCAAACATATATTTCTAACATAAAAAAAAATTCTTCTCTAGATAATGTAAAATTCCATTTTGAATCCTAAAGGTGAGCATACCATTAAAAATGCTTATTTATAACTATATTTTTTGAATATATCAATCTAAATATATTCATTATCTCCTTTCTCAAATGACATGTGAGTATGAATCTAAAATAACTCATAAAGTGATACAACATGGAGAAGGAAAATCATATTTTTATTATATATGTGTACTAAAAGAACTACTACAAATATCATCAAAGTTTTCAATATAGTAAAATAACCTCCCTTATTTTCACTATGCAACATATCTCCATAAATATAAATGTTTAAAACATGGTGTAAAATATCTATTATAATAAGGATTCAAGGTGACAATCCTTATCAAATAGTACATGAGAATAATATCCTAAAAATGAGAAAATAGGGAATTTGGAAACATAACATTGAATATTTATTCTAGAAAGGTTCACAAGGGAAGTCCATAATTTTAATAAAATAAGTCAAATTTTCCATACTTGAAATAAAATGGTTGAGGTCAAGGAATTAAAGAGAAGGAATGTATAATTATATGCTAGATACTTATTGGTTTATTAGTCATTTCACGTTTTTTTTCTTCAAGTATATATCAATATCAATATAAATCATGTAGTGATAAATCTATGATGACATTGACAATGAAAAATTGGTGTATTAATATGTAAGATTTAATTTCCTCAGGTATATATCAAAATCAATGTAAATCATGTAGTGATAAATCTATGATGACATTAACAATGAAAATTTGGTGTATTAATATGTAAGGTTAAATTCTGAGCATGAGACGTAAACTCATGTTTAGTATATTTTAATTCCAGTTCTTGCAACATTATGTAAACTAAAAGGAGGTATTATGTGCATGTGTGAAATGTTGATTACATATTTTTATGGACAATAAGATAAATAAATGGGCTTACATGGATGCATGAGAGGTTTTAATTTTTTCTTCATGGATAATGGAAGAGTTTTGAGTTTTCTTTTCAATGGTAATTATAAATAAAGGCTGAATTAATAAATATCTTATGGCTAAGAATTAAACGATAAATTGTGTGATGGTGATTAAGAGGCATTTGTTTGACTTTGTATTCGACTAGTAATACATTTTTCTTTCCTATTTAGATTATTTAAAAAAAAATATCTATTTTTATGTATTTATAAGTAATTTATTTAAAGGAGACATGCATTTATCAATGTAAGCATGATGTATTAGCTAGGAGAAATGTGAGAAAATGAAATTTAGTGACTATGTCATGATAAGTATGTAGAAAAATTAATATTTATTGAGTTATTCATTAATAAATAATCAAATATATTATTTTTCAAGAAATGAAATCTAATATAGTATGATTTAGTATGATTTAACTCATATTTATTATTAAAACAATATATAAATTTAAACCACAATAGCAAATAAAGCACCAAATTAGCACCAAAATGTTAAATATTTATTACCGGAAAAAAATTCACTTGCCTCTTTAAGGGGGAACCTCCAAAAGAGAAAATCCCCAACTACATGTAACTTCACAAGACTTATTTTACATTTCTTCCTCTTTAGAGAGATAAATTTCTATTTTGAATTGGTAAGAGTTGCTATAAATATTAAATTGAAATTTCTTGAAAATGATAAATTAAATTTTATTAAAATACAAATCTTAATAAAATCTACTACGAGCCAAGACCGGTTAAATTAATAAAATCTACTACGAGCCAAGACCGGTCAAATCTCATTATATGAAAAGCTTTTTTTAGAATACAAAACTTGGAAAAAGGCATATATATTAAAATATTTATCTCTTTTAGCGCTTCATGAATATGTGATTAAGATAGATCTATAGTGATTTTCTATCTCTATATATAGACCATGTGTAATATTTCATTGTTTAAATTATATTTTTGAATAATTTATTATTACTAAAATTTTATATTAAAAATTGAATGGGTTACACATTTTCATCTTATTAACAAGTAACTTAATTATTTTACCTTTAATTATTTTTGCTTGTGAATATTGAAATATTTTACTAATTAGGTTATAATGAATATGTATGAACTATCTAAGCAATGAAGAGATATTTATGCTAATTTATAAAAATATCGTTGCATTTTCTTTAAAGTAAGTCATTTTGCATGGAATTTCATATATAAACTTTTAATATAAGTTCAAAAATACATAATCTATAATAAATATCATTTCATAATAATAAAATACATGATGACAACCATCTAACAGATATACACATCATCTAAAATACACATTTACATTCACTAACATCATCTAATTATATACACCTCTAGCACATATAAATTAAAATAGCTATCACACAACTATAATAATCTAATAGGCCATCATCATCGTGATCATATCTAATAAACCACAAGCATTTTAATCTAAAATTATCACAACACATTCTCAAATATACATCTCATGTCAAATAATTCTATCACATACACATCTATCTGCAAGCACATTAAATGAACATATTTGATATGACCTAACTGTATACACACCAACACCAACATATGAATTAAGTCATTAGGGGAATTTTGAGCTCTAAAATGGGCCTCCTAAGGAAAATGTACAATAAAAATTCACTTCATGAGAGCCAATCACATTTTAGGGGATGACATCATCCCTAATGGTTGAGGCGGCATTGGTTGACTTAAAGGTACTTACTTGTCACATTCTCAATGGTGGATAAAAATTCATGGTTAACCATTGTAGTGCTCTAAGTACTTTTAAAGTCATAAAGTAAGGTACACATAATAAATGTAATTTCACACTTTTTGAATAAAATATTATTATTTCCATTTCATATTTCTTTAAATAAACAATGCATATCCCTACACAATCTTCACATCTTACACACTTTTCAATAAAAATTATATTTGTATAATTTCATATATTTATTTTTAAACTATATATTCATCTTATTTTATTTAATATTACAATTTCAAATTAATTATAAGTTAATATCTATACATATATATTACACATATGAAATCAAAATAAACAAAAATGTTGCCTTGTAATTTTAGGATAAATCAAATCTATAACTAATATTATTATAATATTAATAACAATATAAAAATATTAAAATTATAGAAAAAAAAATAATTTTAGTTTTTTTATGATGGAAAAAGGTATATTAGTTTTGTATGTTGAAAAATGTTATATTAAGTTTAACATAGTTTTGGGCAAAAGAAAAATCTAAATTTCAATGTATATAAATATTATATTATACTTATAAATATAAATTAGGTCTATTTCAATACTTTTTTTCTTTAATTTTAAATACAACTCAATTCATTTCATTATGTTTATGTTAATATTATATATTATTATATATAATATTATGAAAAATTCTCTAAATGTTATATAATATATTATTTTTTATATTATATATTATTTTGTCTTATGTTATAAATCAAATCAATTTAATATGTAATATAAAATTCATACATAAAATTATATATTACATTTATTATATTATATTATTTTTATATAGTATATTAATTACATGGTATTATACAATTTAAATAATATAAATTTTAATTAATAACATATAATATAATTAATAATTTATGAATTTATGTTTATTTTTTATTTAAGTACAAAGGACAAATGCATTAGTTGTTCAATAATAATGACTTTTTCTTGAAAAAATCATTTTTATTTATAGTCACATCAACACAATTTTTTTATTAATTTCATTTTGGTACAACTTTTGAATTGAATTTAACTTTGGTTACATGGATTGTGGTGCAAAAAGTGAATTGCAAATTCATAAATATTATTTTATTGGTTTAACTATTATTTTATTATTTCCCTAGGAGGCCCATTTTAGACCTCAAAATTCCCCTAATATACATCAACATGAACAAAAAAAATGCATCGTATATATAGTTTACTTCATCGTGAATATATATATATATATATATATATATATATATATATATATATATATATATATGTGTGTGTGTTTGTGTGTGTGTGTGTGTGTGTGTGTGTGTGTGTAATTGCATGATCAGGTGAAGTATCTGATAAAACAATAGTAGTGGAAGAATCACCTAGTGTAGTAAAAGACGATAAAGCAGTAGTAACAATAGAAGTATGACTTGTAGCAAAAGAGGATTGATGGTTAACTACCTCAACAATCAACCTATTAGGTGGATGATAAGGTGGGCAGTTTGCTCTCTAAGGATCAGAAACATGAGGTAGTGGGCAATCATGAGGTGAAAGATACAGAGGTGGAGTACTACTAGAAGGATCACCGACACCCAGTTTATGACGATTTAATGGGGACATAATAAGTCTGCGTGAAGACTGTGTATCTGAAGAATCACCGGTAGGATCACCACCCTCATCACCAGAAGGAGTATCACCCTGATCATCATGATATGATGGGGTAGTACTGGATGAAGACTCATATCCATCTGTTGTATTCTCATGATCTTGCCTCACTTCCAGTAGCATGGTAGCTCTGATGATATGATGCATTAGAGTCATCATATCACATGAAAATTCACTCAATAACTCCATGAGCTTAGGATCTATCCTCATGCCTTGAGTTGTTTCTCGACGAACTCCCTATTCTATCTTAAATATGACACCAACCCTACACACCCGCATGCCCATGTTCATCTACATCTGAGGATGTTCCTCATCCTCAATGGCCTCGGCCATCCCCACATCTCCCTTCAGTGTGGGAGAAGGCATGTCCTTAAAAAAAACTATTGACGTCTACAAAATTTACAGTACACAACAATAACTAGACAATTTCATTAAACAATTTAATAAAAGAAGGCAAAAAACATGCTAGAATACATTTTATTCTAAATAATTAAGACAATAAAATGAAACTATATTAATTTAAATAAAAAACTAATATTTCATCTATCATATACAGGCTCATAAGGTGTGAAAAGGATGTGTGCACACTATCTCAATATATCCCCAGGACATTGCACCAAGAAGAACATGTAGTCATCCTGACTACGTAGTATCCTAGTGCCTTTGTGGAAATCGTGGTCAGATACTTTGGCAAGCCCCTCTTAGGAATCATCTTTCTCACATGGGTATCTACACCTCAGCCATTAGCTTATGAGGGTGACGATCAAAACTAGTCCTCATCTCCGAAAAACTCTCAAAAGATAAACAAAAAATCTCTGATGCAAAAGGGAAATTTTCCCTCCCATGTATCATATCACGAAATAGATCTAAATCCATACAAAACTTCTGCAAAAAATGGAAGAAAATATAATACATCATGGAATTTTCACCAAAGAATCAACATAAAAAAAGGAAACTAATGTGCTACCCATCACTAGTATAATGTGTAGTGGTACTGATTAATAGTGAGAGTCACCTAACCTCATCTACACCAAAAGAAGCGATTCATAAATTTCCACGAGACACTTGAAAATATGTTGCACATACTACATGATCCCCAACATATCTTTGAGAGTAGACTAGTTGACTCTTGCTTGCAACACCATGGGGGGAATCAGGGGACTAGAGGAAATCCTCCCCTCGACTAGATAGACCAATCATGAAATATATGTCCTCCTCAGTGGGCCCATACCATATGCTAGGACTGACAAAGAAGGCATGTTATTGGGAATCCCACTGACAGATCAACTTCACCAACAACCCAAAGTGCCCCATCAGGGATGTATCCTCCTCATAGCACTTAAGGAGGCTTACATTCCTCAATAGGACTTGGGTCACTGTGGTAATAGGGTGGGGGCATAAATCTCGCTCCCTCTCTCATTCCTCCCATGGTCAAACCACATTGTACTTGTCTGCCATTTTCTCCTGCTATTATTTATCTTCCTTATTTTGTCGTCTATGATACATAATTGACATATAAAATACATCAGCCTCATATATAATATATATATATATATATATATATATATATTTTTATTAAATGATTTTTTTTTTTAAATATGGAAATATAACTTTCAATAAAACAAATTCCTCGATGCACCAAAAGGAACAGTAAAGCACTGGAAATGGTGCACCACAAAACTCAATAAAGCACTGAAAATGGTGAATACAATTAGTTGACGCACTGTTTAAACATTGGAATTTTATTTCTCAATGCAGTGCATTGACATACAATAGGCACTGATGCATATTAATAACCTTTTCACATTGAAACAAAAAATTAAGATTAACAAACACATTGAGCTATATTTTTTAAATTTTTATGCATGTGGTGCATTTGATAAAAATAAATGCACTGGGAAGTAGCTTTTACAAATCCACCACCGTAAAAATTATAATGTTCCTAGTGCATATCAATTTACCAAACACACTACTCAAACATTCCTTTTTTATTTCTCAGTGCGGTATGTATGAATAACCTTTTTCCACCAAAATAGAAAAGTTAGGTTAAGAAATCCACCAAGATATATTTTTGAATATTTATGCATGTGATTTTCTTGGTAAAAAAAACACACCAGGAAGTAGATTTTACTAGTCGCACCATGAAAAAAAATATAACTTTCCCGATGCACATTAATTTACCAAATTCACTACAAAACTACACTCTGTTAAAATAACACATCAATTTGTGGTGCAACCTGTAAATTTACAGGGTGCACTACCATTGGTGCGAGCTAAACCATTCAAATGCACTACATGATCAAGTGAAATATCTCATAAAACAATCATAGTGGAAGCTTGGTCTAGTGTAGTAGAAGAGGCTACAACAATAGTAGTAGTAGTATTTGTATGGTATGTAGCAGAATATGATGGATGGTTAACTACCTCAAGAGTAAAACTATGAGGTGGAGGCGAATGCGGGTAGTCTTTTGTTGGCAAGAGTACAGGTCTCACAAAGAAGACTTGGGTCAAGTTAAGGGCCAACAAGGTTTTTTGTCGTAGCCTAGTTTCACGCCGGCATTTGGACCCAGCTCCGAAGAGCCGAGAGTCTCACCCAAGGCATGCCACAACCTTACTATGGTAGGGAGTGGATCAGTATCACAACAACAACAACATTGATACGGTTGAATCAAAGTTACGTTAAAAGTCTAAACAGTCGTAATACAATGTCCCATAACCTATATATCTCATAAATACATTGAGACTTGCCATAAATAAAATTTTACTTGCAAAACCATTCATTCAAAACCATAACAAACACTCAAAACAACACTTCTGATTATATTGACCAAGGCTATCAGTGACAAACTATTACAAGGCTCAACTGTGTGAGCATGAACAGAGCAGAATATAATAAGTCCTATTGGACAGAGAGAAAATACAGAAACACAGAGGAATGGGGAATAGTAAAACACAGACAGAGCTCTCCTGCGGCTCCCGGTTGCCTATTCTCGTCTGCCCCAACCTCCCTATCTGTTGCCTGGTTGCCTATTTGTTCTGCTGCTAGTGTGACTGATAGTTCCTCCTTTCTTCTCACTCAGCTGTCTTATGTTTCTTTCTGTTCATCGGGAGTTCCACTGCTCATTTCCTTCCGCGCTCTTCCGCCAGCTGTGCTTGCTCCCGCAACAGCCGCAACACCTGTCCTTTACTCCATTGTAACCTTGACATATTTCTGCCTACCGTGGTTGCGTTCCGCCATGTACTAGCCGCAACTCAAAATCTATTGAGTTTCAAAACAAGGGCCCCAATAAGCCCCGACCACATCTTATTGATTCGCCCTGAGTCAATTGTCCTACACTCTCTTTACTTCCATGGGTCTACTCGGCCCTGCTACCTATTCTGCCTGCCACCCTTCTCTTGGTTGTCGAAACAAGGGCCTCAACTCTGGGAATTTGTTTAGAGCTGATGCCTTGAGTTCTTGGAAGGTTTCCATGGCTTGCTGGCACCCTTGCATTAGCTCTTCAGTTTCGGCCATGATTTTTATGACAACTTCTTCCCCTACATTCGACGACATTGCACCAAACACGGTGTTGATCTGAGTGTTGGCCTCAAAAACCAATTGCTGCATTTTCTGTGCACTGAGTTTTATGGGCTGTCGAAGCTCTCGGATGGCTTGATTTGCCGACATTGTGGTCTCCTCTATTTGTTGTATCTAGACTTCTAACATGTCCGCCTGGGTGTAGAGTTGGTCAAGTCCATTCGGGTCTGTGGCTTTCTGGATTTCTCTTGATATCTGTTGTAGTTGTAGCGAGACCAATTGTGCCTTTAGAGTAAGGGTTTTCGAGCATTCCTGCAGAACCTTCAGTGGGTTGTATGCTTCTCTCGTCGAGTACACAACCGCTGGGTCAGGTAATGCAGGTTAGGCTGCCAATGCCACTTTGAGTTCCACATTTTCCTGCTGGAGATTTGAATATGCCACCCTGAGGTGGACCACCTACCTGACTACATCAATTTCCTGCATTTCTTCTAGTATTTGGCTGCTACTGGCCATTACTATAGGCCACACTTCCCTGAATACTCTAGTTAATATCTCCATTTTTTCCTGTAACTACTCCTTTTCCGTCGTCAGTTGTTCACACTGTTCAATAAGTGTGCTTATCTGTTGTTGTTGTTGCTCGCATTTCTGCTGGAGCTCCGAGTGGAGTCTACCGATTTGTTGTGTTGCTCTCTAAATGAAATGGTACAGTTGAGCTAACCCCCATGTCTCCATGCTTTCAGCACTGGAGGTACCTTTATCTGGCATTCGTGCACAGAGTGGTTTTCCGCTAGCAACAGATCTCACTGACTAGTCCTGCGGTGATTGTGGTGGTGTTTGGTGCTGTAGCTGGTTGCTGGAGTCTGCCATCTGTAGATGTTGTTACCCTTTTTGACATTCTATGTTAGCTGGGTGGAGAAAATTCTACTCGGGGAGTGACCTAGCTGTTTCTTCCATCGACTGATCTAACTGATTAATAAGGTCGGTAAAATTGGTTTGCGGGATCATGGTTGGATTAACTGGGGGTACGAATTCTATACCCGAGTTAACCTCCATTCCGTGGTCCCCATTGTTTATTATTCTAACAACTAGATCAGACATGGTGGCCGATGAAGTGGATGGTATGGAGTTGTGGGGTTCTCAAGAGATGGATGAGGTGGTGGGTGGTAGTTGGTGTATGCGATGTGTCGATATTTAAGAAGTATCAACTATCATCTCTTCTCGGATTGGTACCCCTGCACTCAACTGTCGAGGTGGATCCTCCCCTGTGAGGTCGGCCACCGGGCTAGATTCTGCAAACTTGGCCCTGTTTTCCTTCAGTGCCGCTGCTGGTTTCACAGTTTTACTCTTTCCAAATAGCGTTGTAGTTGCTGGGGGTGGTGAATTGAACAATACATTTGGGATGGGTGTAAATATGGAAGCCGTGTTGAGAGATGGGTTAGGCTGGGATGCCTGAAATTCTGGAAATCTTGGAAATGGAGTGGCATCACTTGCTAGTACTTGAACTAATTCATTAAATATTTTTACCTTGGTGTTCAGCTACTGAATAATCAAGAAGAGCTGTAGGTTTTACATCCTAGTCACTGCTTCCTCTGAATTTTCTCCTGGTAGCAGGTTTGGTAGCATTCCGTCAAAGAAGTACGTGTACACTCCATTCCTGATCTCCATCGCCACTCCTTGCCATGAACAAACCTCCATGTGGAAGGCTGCTTCGTCAATCTGGAACTTCAAAGGCCTCATCTGGAACATTGTTTCTAGTACATGTGTAGGCTTGAGAAAAGTATGCTTATGTGTGATTCCGAACTAGACCTGTTCACTATATCCATCTGGTAGATTTCTTGGAATCCTTTGTTGACTCATTACAACGTCAACCATCTATCCATACTAGACTCTAAAAGCTTCTGCATTCACTTCCTTTGTGCTTGGGTCTCTAGACAATTTCCACGACACAAACTTCATTGCCACAGGTTGGTCTTCTGCTATCTCTACTGGTATCCTGATGCTGGGGAAGGTCCATTTCCACATGGCCAACGCCATGATCAAATATCCATAGATAAACTTGGTCTCTCTCTTGTAATTGTCCTCGCAAGCTTCAAACAATTCTTTTAGCAGGAAAGAGCACCAATTCAGCCTTCTCCTTTGCACATAGTGCTTCGCAACCAAAATTGTATCTAACGTGCACTCCCGTTTTGTATAGTGCCTCATTATCTTGCTAGAAATTAGGTAGCAAGCGAACTTGACCTTTTTTCTATTAATCAACTCAATATTTTCTCCCTTCCCTCCTCTTCAAGTGCCATACTTGGCATAATAGTCTGTGTCTCTAGACTTATTCGCCCTCTTAGATACAGTTTGGAACATTGATGATACGCCCCTCCCATCCTGCGACAGTTCAGTTAATCTATAGATGTCTTCGGCATGAATTGGGATTTCCTTTCCCAGCCATAGAGAGTCGTTCTACATCCTGCTTAACAGAAATTTTGTGCACTGCATCGTAGCGCATGTAATGCCAAACACTGGTAAGTTCCTTAAATTCATTATCATGGACTGTTGGATACCCCTAAAGTCAGGAAGGAATTTTGCTGATGCCCGCCTTGCTTCGGTTGCATAATTCTCAATGTACACCTGCCTTTTTAGTGTAGGAAACTCAAAAGAATCCATAAGGTCGGTGTCGATCAGGGTTGCACTGTCGTATTTTCCCACAAGCGACTCCATTTTCTGAATTCATATGTCCATCTTCTATTCCACAACTGCTGGGCTTACTCTTGTCATTTTGTCTCGTCGCTAGTATACATGTAGAATAGTTCTCTCTCTTTTCTCTTGAATTCCATCTTCCGAATGCCTTCTTTGTTTTGGTTTTGGTTCAACTTCCCTTGCTCTTTTGGAGGTTTCTAACTATAACTCAGATTTTTCTAGCATTCTCGCACTTCTCTGCATGCCGGTTATGTAAGTAATCGGCACAGGTGAGGTTGATCACACCCCATAAATAAATTTTTCTCCCTGGCTTCTCCCACGGCTACAATCATGCGATTAGTTAGCTACTGAGGTGGGTTCTGACATTGCTAACTATGGTTTTGGGATTTGGGTAGATGCGATGGCTGGTGGTTATGTCTAATTATGGAAAAATTATTACAGTATGGGTGATGTTAATTATGGCAATTATTTCCAAATCTTGGTAATCCTATGGACTAACACTGGTACTATGCTTAATGATGATGGGCTAATTTTTGGCACGCTTTTTTATCTGATGTGGATGACACGCTGGACACTACCCCTCTGTGACCACTATTGGTTGCATTGTTGTCTCCGCAACACAACTATAATTTCTTTTATTATGCTGAATCCTAGCTATGCTCATCTTTGGTGCGAGAGAGTTATTGAATTTAATATACCCTACTGACTCCTCTCGGTTGTGAGAGTTATTGGAAATGAAATGGTTAACTTACTCGTGGCAGAGCTTCAGGCGTGCACCATTGACTCATCCCTGTAGAACTTGGCCATTCAGTTGTGCCAACCGAACTGTTCCTGACTCTTTGATTTCTATGACATGAAATGGTCCTAGCTAATGCATCTGCAGTTTCCCTGGGAACTTCTAGTATTTACTATCATAGAGTAGAAATTTCTCCCCGAATTGAAAAGTATTATGCTTAATATTCCTGTCATGCCAAGCTTTCTACCTCTCCTTTTGTACCATTTGGTGAAATTCCACAAGAAATCATCCTTCTTCAAGTCCTTGCAGCTCCTGCAATCGCTCCTTTAGGGATTCTTCTTCAGTTAACTGTAGGGCTATTGTGATTAGAAGGCTTGGTATGATGAATTTAGCTGGTACTACCTCTTCTCTTTCGTAAACTAGCTGGAATGTGGTTTGGTTGTTTAGTCATTTTACCATTGTTTTGGCATGCCCACAGTGTTGCTAGTATCCATTCATCCCAGTCATCGCACTGTGCATTGCATATCTTCGTCAGGCCCTTCTCTAGTATCTTGTTGAATGCTTCCACTGTGCTATTTGCTTGGGGATGATACAGAATAATTTTATGGTGTTGTATCATGAAGCTCTCTAGGAGGGACTTAATGGTGTCGTTGATGAAGTGGGTACCCTAGTCACTGGTCAAGTTTTTTGGACATCCAAATTGGGTGATTATATTTTCAAATATGAACCTAGC
This sequence comes from Pinus albicaulis, assembly GCA_034641835.2. Classification (NCBI taxonomy): domain Eukaryota; kingdom Viridiplantae; phylum Streptophyta; class Pinopsida; order Pinales; family Pinaceae; genus Pinus; species Pinus albicaulis. The sequence goes on along the minus strand of JAXQQM020077139.1, from coordinate 54,598 downwards.
AGCAGTCTTTGTCATGCAGTTCCTCACTGGAGCTGCTTCTACCCAGCGTGTCAGGTAGTCGATTTTCGTTATTATGTAGCTTGCCTTTGAGTATCTTGCAGCTAGTGTAATTGGTCCTACAAAATTGACTACCCATTTTTCGAATGGTTGCAGTACTTTTATCGGATGAAGCGGAAGCTCATCTCTATGAGATGGTCGTCCTGTCCACTAACAAACGTCACATTTCTAAACAAATTCTTTGTTGTCCTTATGTATTATTGGCCACCATAAGCCTACTTGTAGTACCTTGTGTGTCGTCAGTTTAGCTCCCACATGGCCTCCCGCAACACCGTTGTGGCTTTTCCATAGTACAGTTTCTCTTTCATGGTCCAGGACACATCTTCAAAGAATGTGGTCTAGCCCCATCTTGTATAGTTTTCCAACTATCAGCTAATACTCTGCAGCTCGAACTACTAGGTGCCTCTTCTATGTCGATGTATACTCTTGCAGACACTGCCCTATCATGAGGTAGGTTGTTATCTCGTTTAGGTAGTTTTGGATGGCTTCTACTCAGAAAAGATCAGCATCTGTCAATTGATCATCTAGATATCCTCCATTTTCTCCATTCTCTAGTCGGGATAGGTGATCAGGCCCTACATTAAGTCTTTCGGGCTTTACAATTACTTCAAAGGTGAACTCTTAGAAAAGTAGGAGCCATCTGCAGATTCTCCCTTCTAAGACTGGCTTGTTTACTAAGTATTTCAATGCTGAGTGGTCTGTGAAAAATTTGAACTTACCTCCCAACAGGTAGTGGCAGAATTTCTGAAGAGAGTACACCATTTCCAATGCCTCTTGCTTTGTTGTTGTGTATTTCTGTTCTGCTATTGACAACCTCCGACTGGAAAAATATAACGGATGATCGACTGAAGTGTCTTTAGGTTGAGCCAAGACCGCTCCGAGTGCAATGCTAGAAGCATCAATGTGTAAATGAAACTGTTTGTCCCAGTCTAGGTGGACTAGTATTGGCACACTTGCCAGCTTTTCCTTTAGGGTGTCCAGGGTTGTTCTGCAGTTTTCTGTCCACTGGAACTATTTCGACTTCTTTAATAGATTTTCTAATGCCGTTGTTATCTTGGCGTAGTTGCGAATGAAACATCGGTAGTAACCTGTGTGGCCCAGCAGTGACCTTAGTTGTTTTACTATTTCCGGCACCTCCATACTAACAACCACTGCTACTTTGGCTAGGTCTACACAGACATCTTGATTACATACAATGTGCCCTAGCAGTGTTCCAAATGGTACCGCAAATATACACTTCTTCAGGTTCAACGAGATCTGCAGTTGTCGACATCTATCAAACATTACTCTCAACAGGCACGCATGATCCTTTAGTATGATATAAACAGTCCAATCATCCATATAGACTTCTAAGAACTTCTGGATGCATTCCTGGAATGCGGCAATCACAATGCGCGAGAAGACTGCAAGTGCATTCTTCAATCCGAATGGCATCACATTGTATGTGAAAGAGCCCCATTTGGTGGTGAATGTTGTCTTTCTCTTGTCTTCCTTCGCTATTCTTACCTGATGGTATCTTGAGAACCCATCGGTGAATGAGTATGCCTCGTTCCCCACAATGCTTTTTAGGACTTCGTCACTGAATGGAGTAGGAAACGGATCATGGATACAAGCATTGTTTAAGCTTCTGTAATCTACACAGACTCGTATCTCTGATTTCTCCATTTTGTTCTGTATAACTATGGGACTTACCCATTCTTCTTCTTCTACTGGGAATATTAATCTGGCTTTTAACATTTTTTCGATCTCTGCTTTCAGCTTTTACTTTACTCTTGGGTTCAGACGATATGGTCTATGTTTCACAAGCCTTGCATCGGGCTTTAGTATTATCTGTGTTTCCCCCATCTCCCCTTTTATTCCCTTTAGATCTGCTACTGATGAAGGAAAGAAGTCCTCATATTCCTTTAGTAGACTAAATATTTCCTTAGTTGTTTGTTCATCCCAGTAGTCTCCAATTGTCGCCAATTTAGGTTTGTCTTCTATTCCAATATTTAATTTCTTAGTTCTAAGAGATAACAGATGGATCCCTTCTGTTGTTGATTCTTCTTTGATGTCCCTCTCCCCTTCTGTTTCTTCAAAATACAAGTGCCTGAGATCCTCCAGATTGTCATTGTCCATCTCACTATTAATTTTTTGACATGCCACCTTTTGTTGGATACTTTGGTATTGAAACAATTGCTCGTACATCTGTTGAATATCGGGGAAGAACAGTACCTTCTTGATAGCCTGCAATGCTTGTGTAATCGGCTCTATCTTTCCTTCAAATGATAAGCACTATGTGAAGTTGTCTGCAACTTCCTACCATTTTTTGGTCCCTCTTCTTTTTTCCTCCGTCAGGTACCAGGCTTTTGGAATTACATCCAAGAAGTGGAAAAACCTATGGACCCATAGTTCTTCTGGATATCCTTCAGTTCTCCATTGGGTTTCACATTTCTCCAAATGGTTTATGGGGTTTGAGTCCCCTTGGTACTTTTCCTTAATTCCGAGTCCTTCTTCTTCCTTAAATCTAGCTTTTAGTGTTGCCGCAACTTCGTCCCATTGCGTCAATGAGTTGCGATGATTACTCCACCATCTTGCGGATGTGGATTGCAATGCCATGTCCATCAATGGTACTTTGTGACTTTCTGGTATCGTAGTTTCTATATTGGCTATGAAAATACTTACAACCTTCATGTTAGATAAGATTGGGTATTCATGAATCTCGGCCCCGATCTAATTGACTCTTCCAATATTGGCTCATCTTCTTGTATTTGTTTCATACCCTCCTTGCTGCCAACCATCCCAAGCTATTTCTAATCCCAATTTTTAGCTTTCGATGCTTCTTTAGCTTACAGAGCCTTCTTCTGTTGGGTTAATGTAATCTTCCCTTCTTCTTGAGGTCATTTGATAGAGATGGTCCAGAAGCTGAGCATCTTCTCTGTTATCCACAGTCTCTGTATATCTCGGTCCTTGGTATGGGTCGAGTGGCTAAGTGAATCTGATCTCCTTGTCCTCGAAGATCATCAGTTCTTTCTTCAGATCGATTATTGTATGGTTTTCAAAGGCCCAATCAATTCCTAACAATGCAGGGTACAAATATTTATCTCCCATGATGTCGATGACTTCAAAGTCCGTAAATGTCTTGACTCCCATAATGTCAACTTTAACCTCCTCTAGTTGGCCGTTGGGAACAACGCAATACTAGTTCACCATCTAAATTTGAATCGAGAAATATGTCAATCTTGGCTTCCCTAATGCCTCCCAAGTTTTTCTTGGTAGGATGTTGACATCAGATCCCAAATCAAGCATGGTGTCTTTAATCTGGAACCCTGCAACTTATGTGTTCACTTGGAATTATTTTCCCGTCCTTCGTTTATTCCTCTTGATTCTTTGTACATACTTTTGGTCTACCCCTACTGATTCTCTTGCTCCTGTGTTCTTCTTCAGCACCCCTTCCAGGTTCTGCTTTAGCCATTCTAGCATTGGTGCGTTGTTAAAAATTTTTAGGAATAGATGGAACCACTCCTAGATAAAAGCTTCAGAATTACTTTGGGTTTCATTGTCTTCCTAAGTTTTCTGTAACTAAATTCATTTGCTTCCCCCCAATTGGGAAAATTTTTTTGCTTCTTCCTGAAAAAATTATTTTTGTCATTCCAGTTTCATTAAGAGCTTTGGGGATGCTGGCCTGATCAATTTTATTGAGGCCATAGTACGTGCATCTTCCCCTGTTATTTTGCCTCCTCATGTCACTATGGCCACTTTTTTCATTGTCTAAGTTCCCATAAACATGGGTTCTACATTTATTAAATTTGTCCCCCTCTGTCTAGCTCTTTCTTCCCGTCTTTTGATAAGCTCCGGGCAATCTTTTGTTGCGTTTGTGTTAAACCGGCACTAATAACACCAGGGCCTTCTAGGGAGTGGACATTCTCTAGCTACATGTCCTTCCTGGTCGCAGTTGTAGCATCTTACTAGACCTCTACCTCCTGCTCGGCCTCCCCTGATGCCTCCTCCTCTTCCTTGGGGAGCTTCGTTTACTCTGTATGGAGGCCGGTCCAGCCGCTCCGCCAGTGCATCTAGTGCTTAGCACTACTCTATGCCGTGTGTTGTTGAGGAACATAGCTCATAGTATATATTATTTGGAACATTGGAATATTTCTGTAAGATTGGACACAGGCGAGGTTGACGGCCCATATTTTTGAATATTTCACAGTACTCATTGGTGCTGGATTTTGTTATGCAGGGAACCCTGTGTATTGCTGTTGCGGTGGATATATCCCCTGGGTGTTTATTTGCGCAACCCCTCCTAGTGGTGAAGCCCCTTGTGCCCCTACGGCCGATGTCCCCACATTTTGGCCCCGCAACCAGGGACATTCAGTTGCCACATGTCCCTCCACGAGACAATGCGTGCACCATACATTCGCTGTCATCAGTCACATTGGTTGCATTTCCTTGAGTTTTCTGTTAGACTAGCTATTTGATGCTGCAGACCCATTATAGAGGGGTCATGTACCGTTGCTCCTCCCTTAAACTCTAGTGGGTAACCCGCCATGGCTTCTACCTTCATTGCCTGCTCTACTGCGTCCTGCAACGTCTCGATTCTTTGTTGAGTCAATGGAGTTTGGGTTAAAGGTAGTAGAGCTTTAATGAACCAATCACTCGGATGGTTTGGATCAATTGGATAGCTGAGTTTCCCAAATGCGTCCTTAAATCTCCGCATCAAATCCCAAGCATTCTCTCCTTCTCGCTGCTTGATTTCCCACATCTCTGACAGGCCTTGTTGGTCTATTTGGGGTAGTTTTAATTCATTAATGAAATCCCTATTTACATCTATCATCGCTGGATTTGGGTGAGCTTCCGACCATTTCATAAACCAACATAGGGCTCTCTTTGTAAGGGTGGTCTGAAATTATATCAACTTCCCAACATCTTGTATCTATTGTGCCCTCCATATGGCCTCGCAGAGGTACCAGTGTTGTTCGACATCGTCATTACCCCTCCCAGAGAATTCTGGATACCGGGTAAGTGATCCTGCCATGTTCACTTGAATAGGTGTTACTAAAATGAATTCGTTGGATCCTAGTTGTGAGATTGTGCCACTAGCAAACCTACTACTAGTATGTGTTACTGTTGGAGACTGAATACTATCCAACTTACTTAATTCACGCAACTTAACAAAAATTTCACTTATGGGCTTATAGAGCACCAGGGGAAGGTTGGGACTAGAGCTATTTGAGCTGTGGCGACTAGGAATACCTTGAGATATGGAGGTCGGCCTTTCTTGAAATAGTTGCTCCATTGCAACGTGCATCTCCACATCGGACACCTCCTCTGGGTGCGCATCTGTACCTTCTCCATCAGACTTCTTTCCTTTCTCCATTTGGGCTAGACTCCTATATATCTGCCTCACTTCTTTAATGGCCCTTCCTAGATCATGGGGACCCACCTGACCTTCCATTCCCTTTGTCATCTAAGGCGCCTCCTCTTTGTTCTTTCGACCACTTTCTTGTCTCTTAAAATCCTTTATCACCCTCTCTCACCACCTTTCTGCAATCTGTGCCCTTCGATGTGCTCGTCGCTCCCTGAGCCTGTTGGAAATCTCGACATCCATATTCCTACTCCCCCTTTTCACTGTTCTTGTAGCATCTCTCCCTTAATCCCTTCCCCTGAAACTAGAGATTTTATGCTTCCATCTTTGCTTTTTGTAATCCCATTAGTCCTTCGTCTACCATCAGTGCCTTAATCCACAAAGGAATCCCCATCAGTAGCTTCCCCCTTAACCTGGATCTAAAGGTGTCTTCTACTCTTGAGAAAGACTGGTAGCACTCCGCTGCAGAATCCACTATATATCCATCCAAGGTAGATTACACCCAAAAATCTACAGCTCGGGTTAAATTGGTGTTTAACCGATGAAGGGCCACTAGATCCTTGTGTGCCCACTTGCGATTGATCTTCCATGACTTTTCCTTGACAGCCTTGGTCTGAAGCCTCCGTAACCAGTTATAGATTTCTTCTCGGAACTTTCCCCAAAAAATTTCGTAGGTATCACTAGTAGATTCAGAGAATAGAACCAGGTTTTTAATCATTTTCTCCTTCTGTCATCTCAGCTCAGCTTTTTGAGCAATGAACTGATCTAGGTGGTTATCCAACTAGCTTCGTATTTCTCTTCTGAAGATCCAAGATACCATGATCTAGCTCCCAAATGAATTTTCAGGTCCTGGCAACGGAACCATTTGTTGGCGAGAGTATAAGTCTCACAGAGAAGACCTGGGTTCAAGTTAAGGGCCAACAAGGTTTTTCGCCATAGTCTAGTTTCACACCAGCATTTGCACCCAGCTTCGAAGAGCTGAGAGTCTCACCGGAGGTGTGGTGCGACCTTACTATGGTAGGGAGTCGATCGGTATCACAACAAAAACAACATTAATACGGTTGAATCAAAGTTATGTTGAACGTCTAAACAGTCATAATATAATGTCCCATAACCTATATCTCTCAGAAATCCATTCATACTTGCCATAAATAAAATTTTAAAAGTTCTTGCAAGACAATTCATTCAAAACCATAATAGACACTTGAAACATCACTTCTAATTATATTAGGCATCGGCTATCAGTGACAAACTATTACAAGGCTCAACTGCACGAGCATGAACAGAGAAGAATACAAGAAGTCCTATTGGACAAAGAGAAAATACAGAAACATAGAGGAATGGGGAACAGTAAAACATAGACAGAGCTCTCCTACGGCTCCTGGTTGCCTATTCCCATCTACCCCAACCTCCCTATCCGTTGGCTGGCTGCCTATTTGTTCTGCTGCCAGCGTGACTGAGAGTTCCTCCTTTCTTCTGTCTCGGTTGTATTCTGTTTCTTTCTGTTCATTAGGAGTGACACTGCTTATTTCCTTATGCACTCTTTCGCCATCTGTGCATCTCTCGCAACAGCCGCGACACCTATCCTTTGCTCCTTTGCAACCTTGAATTTTTTTTCCCTACCATGGTTGCGTTCCACCACGTACTAGCCGCAACTCAAAATCTGTTAAGTTTCAAAACAAGGGCCCCAACATCTTCTCTCTAAGGATCAAAAACATGAGGTAGTGGGCGATCATGAGGTGAAATATGAGGAGGTGGAGTACTACTAGAAGGATCACCGAGACCTAGTTTATTATGATTTGATAGAGTCGTAATAAGTCTGGGTGAAGACTGTGTATATGACGAATCACCAATGGGATCACTACCCTCATCACCAGAAGGAGCATCACCCTGATCATCATGATATGATTGGGTAGTGTTGGATGAATACTCATGTCCATCTGTTGTATGCCCATGATCCTCCCTCGCTACCAGTAGCATGGTATATATAATGGTATGATGCATTAGGACCATCATATCGAATGAAAATTCCCTCAATAGCTCCATGAGCTTAGGATGTACCGTGATGTCTCGAGTGGTTTCTAAACGAACTCCCTCCTCAACCAAAAGTATAGAGAGTTGGTCATAGTACTCTATCTTAAATATGACACCAACCCTACGCACTCATATACCCATGTCCATCTACATCTGAGGATGTGCCTTACCCTCCACAACCTCAACCATCTCTGCATCTCCCTCTATTGTGCGAGGAGGCATGTCCCTAAAAAAGCTATTGATTTCTACAAAAATTACAGTGCACAACAATGACTAGACAATTTCATTAAAAAATTTAATAAAAAAAGGCAAAGAACATGCTAGAATAAATTTTATTCTAAATAATTAAGACAATAAAATAAAATTAGATTAATTTAAATAAAACATTGATATTTCCTCTATCATATACATGCTCATCAGGTGTGAAAAGGATGTGTTCACACTATTACAATCTATCCCCAGGACATTGCACCAAGAAAAACATGTAGTCATCCTCACTACCTAGTATCCCCAGTGCCTTTGTGGAAATCATGGTCAAATACTTTGGCAAGCCCCTCTTAGGAATCATCTTGCTCCACATGTGCATCTACACCTTAGTCATTGGCCTAGGAGAGTGATGGTCAAAATTAGGCCTCGTCTTTGGAAACCTCTAAAAATATAAAAAGATAAAATATCTGATGAAAAATGTAAATTCGCCCTCCCATGTATTAGAGAACAAAATCTATCTAAATCCATACAAAACTTCCGAAAAAAAATGGCAGACCATTTGATACATCGTGGACTTTGCAATAAAGAATTTACATAAAAAAATGGAAACTAATGTGCTACCTGTCACTAGTATGATGTGCAGTGGTATTGACTAATAGTGAGTGTCACCTAACCTCCTCTACACCAAAATAAGTGATTCATAAATTTCCACGAGACACTTGAAAATTTGTTGCACGCACTATATGATCCCCAACATATCTCTTAGAGTAAACCAGTTGACTCTTTCTTGCAACACCATGGGGGGCATGAGGGGACTAGAGAAAATCCTCCCCTCTCCTGAATAGGCCAATGATGAAATATATGTCCTCCTCACTGAGCCCATACCACCCGTTAGGACCAACACAGAAGGCATGTTAGTGGGAATCCCACCGATGGATCAACTTCACTAACAACCCAAAGTTCCCTAGTAGGGATGTAGCCTCCTCATAGTACTTAAGGAGGCCTACATTCCTCAATAGGAATTGGTTCACTGTGCTAATAAGGTGAGGGTATAAATCTCGCTCCCTCTCCCATTCTTCCCATGGCCAGACCACATTGTATTGGTCTTCCATTTTCGCCTACTATTATTTCTCTTCACTCTGTTGTCATCTATTCTACATAATTGACATACAAAATACATCAACCTCTTATATATATATATATATATATATAAAGTGAAAAAAATGTTTATAAATATCGAAATATAGCTTTCAATAAAAAAACATTCTTGGTGCGCCAAAAAAAAACAATAAGCACTGACAATGGTGCATACAACTACTTGACGCATTGGAATTTTATTTCTCAACATGGTGCATGGACATACAATATGCATTGATGCATATTAATAACATTTACGCATTGAAACAAAACATTAAGATTAACGAACACACTAAGCTATATTTTTAAAAGTTTTATGCATGTGGTGCATTCGATAAAAACAAACGCACTTGGAAGTAACTTTTACCTGATCCACCATGGTAAAAATTATAATGTTCCAGGTGCATATCAATTTACCAAACACGCCACTCAAACATTCTTTTTTAATTTGTCAACGCAGTGTTTATGAAGAACCTTTTCACACCAAAATAGAAAATTTAGGTTAAATAATGCACATAGCTGTATTTTTTAATATTTATTCATGTGATGGATTTGGTAAAAAAAGTGTAGGAGGAAGTAGATTTTACTAGTCACACCACGACAAAAAAATATAACTTTTTCGGTGCACATAAATTTACCAAATTCACTGCAAAACTGCAGTTTTTTAAAAGAATGCATTGATTTGTGGTGAACCCTATAAATTTATAGGATGCACTACATTGGTGCGAGTCATACCATTCAAATGCACTGCAGAGGAAAAAATTCAAAAAAATGGGTTTGTTAACCTAATTTTCAATTCTACTCCCCTAAAAAGTTAAATTGAATAGAAACATGGAAATTACCTACACATTTTCTCGTCGATGACGCATGGTTTCTACATCAATTAAAAAACAATTGAGCACCATTTGAGAAAAATCGAAAGAAACACACTAAGAAATGGATGGAAGGATTGAAATCAGGGAAGCATCAACAATAGGGAACTTGATAAAGGAAAGAATAACATCATTGCTTGCGATATCCATAACACTACAAATGGTAAAAATGAGTTCTTACGATTAGTAGATTTTTTTTGTTTAACCCTATTTTGGTGTGCTAAGGTAACCACACCAGTGTGTGCATGTTCCTAAACAAACTGCTATTTTTTAATTAAAAACCATTTCGTGGTGCATGTTGTTATTTATGCATTGGTGCATTTGAATGCATTAGGAGAATTGGTGCATCATTTGAGTATAGCACCGAAATGGTGAAAATTATTTTTACAACTAACATTTTTAAACTTTAATATTTATTTAGTGTTATTGAGTAGTATACGCATTAGTGTGTTGTATATAGGTAGTGCACTGTTTTTTTTTATTTTTCTACAAAACTAACCCTACAATGATGCGCCAATTTCTATTAAGCACCAGTGCTCTATATTTTTTATGAACCCGGGTGTTCATTTACAAGTTTAGCATTGGGGCGTCATGAGAATATAGCACCAGACAGGGAAAAATGAATTTGATGACCGACATTTTTTTAAATTCAACCCTTCCTGGTGCTATCGATTATTATACGCACCAATGCACATTATATACATAGCACATCGTTATGTTTTTTTATTTTTTATAAAATAAAAATCATGGTGCACCATATGCTATTAAGCACCATTTTGTATGATTATATAACACATGAATTAATTTTGGGTATTGTAGATGCAATATTAAAAAACGTCTACCCACACATCTCTACTAGTGACCTTTGCTACAAAGGTACTTTTTGGCTATTTTTATATATTCCACAAAAACTTTTTCCAAAGGTTCTTTTCCTTGTAGTGTAACCCAGTGTCTAAGGAACCTTACCAAATGAGCATCCCTAAACTACTATAAGAGAAGATTCATTTACATAAATTACTTGATAAAGGTTATATAAAACCTAGTGTTTCACCAGAGTAAGCTCAAGTGCTACTTGTGAAAAATAAATATGGTACATTTAGAACATTCATAGACTACAAGAAATTTAATGAATTAAACATTAAAACAAATATTTTTTTCTTTGCATTGATGATCTATTTGATCAATTGAGAGGAGCAAGAATGTTCTTACAAATTTACTTGACAACAGAATATCATTAGTTGGGGATAAAGTATGAATACATTCACAGAAAAACATTTAGAACTAGATATGGAACCTATAAATTTGTACTTTTACCATTCGATCTTACTAATGCACCTGTGAATTGTATGTGTTTAATGAATAGCCTGATTAATAAGTACTTGGATAAATTCGTGTTGGTTTTTATAGATGATATTTTGGTGTATTTTGAGAATCAAGAACATGAATATCATTTGAGAATAGTGCAAAAAAATTTATGAGAACAACAATTATATGGGAAATTCAGTAAATGTGACTTATATAAATACAATATACAATATTTGGGTTACATCATCTCAAAGGAAGGACAATTTGTTGATCCAGAGAAGGTTAAGGCCATTTTAAACTAGCTCATACCTAAGGATGTGTCTGATTTCAGGCCCTTCATGGGGAGCACATGGTATTATAGAAGGTTCATTCAAGGCTTTTAAAAATTGTCTTATCCTATTTCTTCTTTACAAAAGAAGGGAGTAAAATTTGAATGGACAACCAAGTGCCAACAAATATTTGATAGATTCAAAAATTTTCTAAATTTATCACCTATTTTAAAAATTGAAGATCCTAAAAAATAATTTGTTGTGTGTACTGATGTATGCCTCGAAGGACTATAAGGTGTCTAGGTAATTCAATATAGAAGATCAAAAACATAAAAAGAATTAATAGATCTGGCATACTTTAGTGTTCCAATTAAAATTTCTCGCAATAAAAAAAATTGAACACAATGGGATATGGAAATGCAATGTTTATTTATATTATTAATTGAAAAAAAATACTACATTCCCATACATGGCTTCTCATCATATGAGAAAACAAGGAAATTCATTGTTGTTCATCAAATGAGAAAACAAGTACATTGAAGCACAATCGTGAACCATGGATGGATCTGCAAAAAATGAAGGAAAATACCATAGGTAGATACGATGGGAAAATACCATGGTAAATACCATGGATAGATTCCATCCATTTTGACCATATTGAGGAAAGGGAATATTACACTACAAAACTATGTAGTATCCTATGAGTCAAGGAAGTTAAAAGTGCATGAAGGGAATTATGTTGTATATAATTTAGAGTTTGTTCTTGTTATGCACACTTTAAAAATGTTGTGACACTACTTATTATGTAAAAAGTTCACACTTTTCACTGACTACATTAACTTAAAATATTTTTTCAGCCAACCTGATTTGAATGTAAGGCAAACTAGATGGATGGCCCTTTTGAGTGAACTTGAATTTGAAATAAAGCATATTGAAGGAAAGGAAAATGAAATAGCAGATGATTTCAGTAGAAATATGAATACACTAATGGAAATTTCTATGAGTATCACTAAATAACCATTTAGTGAACATATCACAATTTCAGAATAGAAAGATGAATATTATGTGAAGAGTGAACATAAATTGCAGCAAATGGAAGCATCTAGTTATAAATAAAATTCATAAAAACTATTGACCTACAAAAGAAAATTATCTTCCAAATGAAACTAATATAAGATAACTTATTTTAAATGAGCATCATCAAAAACCTTTTGCAGCATATCAAGGATGCTAGAAAACTATTTCAACATTGAGGAAATCATTTATATTGGCGTGGTATGAAAAAATAAGTAGAAAAGTATTTGACAAATTGTCTAAAGTGCCAGCTGAAGGCATAACACCAACACTTGGTTGGACTATTAAATCCACTACCCAGTCCAGAATGGAAATGGGAAGTTATTTCTCTAGACTTATTACTGGATTGCCAAGAATTAGAAAGCAGAACGATTCTATTATGGTTGTACTAGATAAGCTAAGCAAAGAAGCATATTCCATACCTGTCCAATCTAATTTTGGAACAAGATAAGTTGTAGACATTATTATGCATGATTTTTTTTGGTTTCATGGCATACTAAAAATGGTGAATATCTGACAAAGATGCCAAATTCACTTCTAAATTTTGGAAAACATTGTTTGGAGGAATGGTCACACAACCTAAGGTTATTACTTCCTACCACCCCCAAAGTGATGGAAAAATATAAAGGCAACCCATATTTTAGAAGATATGTTAAGAATGTATGTAATGGACAAACATAATAAGTGGGAGGATATTTCCTACATTTATGAGAATTTTAGCTAGGTGAAAATGTGAAGTTAGGTTACACTTTTTGCCCTTTTTTGAGAAAAAAATTTCATTTTTTTCTGTTCTTCAATTTTCTACAAGCCAAAACCATTTTTCTGTTTAGAATTTCGTTTTGAGATAAAAATAAAAGTTGTCAAAAATTTTATTATCTTTCTATTACTTATTTTTTGGAATTTTTTTATACACATTTGATATGTCAACTTAGCGTTTCTTTCAGTGTCTGTGTTTTTAAAAATCAAAGGATTCATAAGAAGTCATGTTAATATGCACTGTTGTATTCTTTGAAACTTTGTGTTTTTTAGAAACAAAATGTGTTACAACAATCTAGAGAGAGTCTACTTCAGTTTCGTCATATTTACAAAGCCAACGGATTCATATCATAATTACTAGAATTTTTTATACTGGTCGAACATGAAAAAACTGCATATTTTGAATATGTTTCGCGACACAAGAAATTTCTTAACATATAAGTTATAAACCAAAAATATAAAAACTACTCATTATAGACGACGAACCAATGTAATGCACCATAATTTTTTCAATTTTTTTTGCAATATATTTTGCAAGATATAGAATTATGATTTCACTGAATCATAATGACCTTCAGAAATTATTTTCACCCATCTTATTACCAAATTAATTAAAATTAGTAAATATTTATGAAATTCCATAAAAGTTATATTTCCTAAAAGTAGATTGAATTCTGAAAATGCTTTTCTTGGTTATGACAGTTAATTTGGAATGTTCCATGGAATTTAATCAGTCCAAAGTTAAATATATGTATTCAGAGCTTGGCTCTGCGTAATTGTTGACGTGTTAGTTCGGTCGAACTCTTAAAAAAAGTTCGGTTGAATTTTTTTTGCGCCAACAGTCCGTCAAGTCTAACAACATAAAATTTCGGCCGAATTTTTTATAAAAGTTCGATCGAACTCTTAAAAAAAGTTTGGACTAATTTTTTTTTACGCCAACGATCCATCAAGTCTAACGACATAAAATTTCGGTCGAATTTTTTATAAAAGTTCGGCCGAAAAATACCACGAAGCCCCTCCAAAAAAACATTTCATGGCAATATAAATTGCCTCAAAAGCATTCATTATTTTCGCATATTTTTGCACATTTGGTCTGATTTTACAAAGGTCTTTGTCTGGGTTTAAGGACTTTTCTTGGAGGTACATTCAAAGGACATTTTTGCAAAGGATTGTTTTGGGTTTAAGGACTTTTCCTAGAGGTACATTCAGAGGACATTTCTTGGAGGTATGTGATACATTTTTTGGATGTTTTTGGGCTTCATTTTTTTGAAAGTATGGATTTGGGCTTAATTTTCATTGTTTTTGAAGGTATGGATTTGGGCTTAATTTTCACTGTTTTAGAGGTTTTGGGCTTAATTTTCAAAGGGAAATTTTTAGGCTTAATTTCGAAAGGACTCTTTTTAGGCTTAATATTCAAAGGACATTTTTTGGAAGTATTTTTTAAAGTGATATTTTTTTAGATGCTTTTTTGAAGTATTTTTTAAAGTGGCATTTTTTAAGAAGTTGGAATTAATTTTCAATGGACATTTTTTGGACGTATTTTTTGAAGTGTCATTTTTTTAGAGTATGTGTTTTGGGTTGAAGTAAATCTTTTATAATGATTTTTTTTAAAACGAGTTTTTGTCTAACTTTTTAAATGATTTTTTTTTGTAGGACTTGGAAGGAAATATTTTGAGCTTCGTTTCATTTTTATAAGACACTTTTTTCTCGGATTTTTTAAAGTAAGTGTTCTGGATTGAAGTATGTATTTTTTGAAAAAATTTTAAAATGAGTTTTTTTTTTTTAATTGAATCTTTTGTGATGTTTTTTTAATTGATTTTTTGTCTAAATTTTTGAAGGAAAATTTTTGAACTTCATACTCTATTATCATGGGAAATCGAAGGAATTGTATGAGAAAATATGATCGAAAAAAATACCCTGAGGAACGTAGAGAAGAGACGAGAGAATCTCGCCAAAGAAAGAGAGAAGAACTCTCAAATATTGAAGGGGAAAATCAATCTCCACTAGAAGTTGAAGCAGGTATGTAAATGTAAATATTATGAATTTGATATATTTAAAATTTTCCTAGTGTAAAATGTGTAGCTTAATTTTTATTTGATGAACTAATTTGTAAAATATTTTTCAATGTAAATAGAGAGAGATATTCCTCAAAACATTGATGATGAGATACAAAATTTTGAAAGAGAAATTGAAATAGATATTGAACCAATGATTGAAGATGGTGAAAACGTTGAAATAAATTCGAGTGAAGAAATTGAATCACAAGGTATGTACACACACACACACACATACACATATGTTGAACACATGCACGTATTATTGAAATTATACATAATTATTAATTAATTTATTTATTGAATATGTAAACTTATTAAGTACTATTCATTTGAATATGTACAGATGAAATCAATGTGGATGATGAGATGTTAGAAAATGTTGACACTCACACATATGGAGATAAAAGAGCTGACCATATTATACGATATCGTGTTAACCGCATTTTTTATACGTACTTCATAAAAGAAAATGTGATAATTCAAGCCCAAATGTTGAAATTTCTCCTGTCATTAAGGAAATTAAAAGAAGCTATGACTTTATTGGGTATTAAAAAAATCAACCAAAGATAAAAAAATAAATGAAAATGTGATACAAAATATAAATAGTGCTATAAATTCAATTAGAAGATCTAGATAGAAAAATGTTTCAGTTGTACATAGAGCAATACATATGGAAGTGGTTTCATCAACTACTAAAGATAATCTCTTGGTAAAATCTATGGCACGAGCATTAGGAACCTCTCGAAAAAATTTGCACAAACATCGGTAATTTTGGTTGCAAATAGATGTAAATGATGAACTCACTTTTTGAAGAACTATTTGTTGGAAACCATACAAACATAGACTTGGAAAAATGTTAAAAAATAATATATTAATATTGGAAGAAAAATTTTCATGTTTCACCAACCGCAAAGCATGTGATGCAAAGAATAATACCACGAAATCAGTACAACGAACATGAAAAATATTTCTTGGAAACCACTCAGATAGAGTTGTTCAACAAGTTCAAAGAAGAGAATCATGAAATTCATGTCTCAATCAATGCTTTTGTTCAACAAAAACCATGGTATGTAAAACCTATCACCGTACACGACACTTATTTTTTTCATTATCATGTGGAATTTGAGTTATATTATGACACATTCCTTAATTTTGGTAGAACATTTTGGAAAGATTTACCTCCTCCTTCCACTATCCGTGATTTCATAGCTCAAATTCAATGTGAAGGACATAGCGATGAACTATTTTACGAAAAGAAATATGTTGCTGGTAAAAAATGTGATGATTGTGGATGTTTGACTAAATTTCAAAACAAATATCATACTGATATAAATAATCAATCATTGTCCAACATGAAAGTGAAATGGAAGAGATATGAATATATCCATACATCAATTCAAGGTGCAAATAGTGCTAAAAGAATTGAATTACGAGAAGAAGAAATTTTTGTGATAGGCTTTTTGAGAAAGTTTGAGGTATAAATTTATAAATACACCAAGCATTCCCATAGAGCTTGATGGCAAGAATTGCAATTCAAAAAATCCTGTGAATTTTTTCCACCAGGGACCATTTTATTAGTAATTGATTTTGCAGAAAACTACACATTTGTTCCACAAAAAGAAATTTAGAGTGAATACTATCATTCTGACCAAGTCTCCATGCTTGTCCATATTCTATATAGACATGCTGAACAAAAAATCGATCATATAGAAATCACCAGTGAAAATCGACATGTTATTAAATAATATCACTTTTATATCAGTGGCAATCGTACATATGATGCATATTCTGCACAACATTGTTTTGGAAAGATTTATGACTCCTTGAAAAGTCATGGAATAACATTCAATGAACATTGGATATGGTCAGATGGATGCGCAGGTCAATTCAAGTATACACGATCATTCTTTTGGTTGTTATGTCTTCATAAGAAAACCTGCATTAAACATTGTTGGAATTTCTTTGAGACTGGCCATGGAAAAGGATATCATGACGGTGCAGAGGCATGCATAAAACAAGCACCTTGAAGATATCAAATGAACTCCTTTGCAAGCTGACTTTTCGACGCTAAAGAGTTTGCTCAATGGTGCATCGCTACTGTAATCCATGAGACTAACCGATAAAGGGAAGTGCAAAGGTACATTCAATTTAATTTTTATTGGACATCTAATTTTAAACAGTGTACATTTATCACAATGATAATCTTTGATGGTATTTTGATATCATATTACATTCTTCTTTGAATTTTTCATATAAAGGCTTTTTTGGCATATTGGGATCGAAGATGTAGATAGGTCAATTGGAAATGGCGTTGAAACAATAAAATGGACTCGAAAATTGCATTAAATTAAAACAAAGTTGTCCAAAAATGTGTCTGCATTGGATAAAAGAAAATATTCTTGTTTTTGTCATGTTTGCATAGACAACACATAATCCAATGATGTTTGTGAAAACAAAATGTATGTAAAAGATTCGAAACATACAGAGCTAAATACAAAGGGAAAAATGTTCATTGCAATGTTTGAAGAAATGCAATCAGAGGAGACTACAATATCATCCGATGGTGATCGAGTTTATGATCTTGTTAGACAAGGTAACATTTGAATTGCTTTCAAATGATAAAGATCTAGAAATAAATTTAAATACATAAGTTTGTTAAAAGTTTGTTTTATTGTGCAGGAGATGTTTTTTTTGTAATTGCACGTACTAAAAACAATGAAAATGTGAAGTATTATTTGATGCGTTGTATTGAATGAAAAATGAAATTATTAGAAAACTATAATGATCACTGGTTTCGGAAGGATCTATTATACTAAAAGGTTATTTTTTCAGACAAACTAATCAAAGTGGGGATTCTATTTACTTTGAAGATCATGAACCTGATGTCATAAGTTGTCAATATAGTCACCTGGTGTGTGAAACACGCATAAAGTTGATAGAGTTTCAATCAAAGAAAAAAATGAAAATTAATAAATGGAAAATGTCAAAATTCGCTCATGAACAGATCATTGAAGATGGCATTCCATTGGAATTTTTTTGATTGAACTGCCCAACAATTTCTTCTCTTTGGATTCATGTTTTAGAACTTCTAAAAATCAAATAAAAATTGAGTTTCCTTGTTATGTTATCTGTGCAAATGTTTGCACATGTACAAATTGTTTTGGTACATGCACACTAGTATCAACTGAAAGTAGCTTTTCTATACATTCATTGATGAAAATTGTTGCATGTATTGGATATATATATATATATATATATATATATATATATATGCTCTAGAATGTAATTAACTGTTTAAGTAGTTTTACTATGTGCATTAATGAAAAATGTTTCACGTACTGAATATATTTGTTCTAGAATGCAATTAACTGAAAGTAGTTTTTCTATGTGCATTGATGAAAAATGTTGCACGCACTGGATATATACACGGACTGAATTTGTCCAATTTTTCTCGTGGGCTTTTCTGGTAAAAAGTATCCGTAATGTAAATAAATCATCCACAGTATAGTTTTGTATGAAGTTTCCTTTCAGACAAGAGACTCAGAGCACTTCTCCGACTTTTGGTGGGATTTGACCCACATCTCTATTCCTGATAGAAATTAGTACAAAATTTTTATGTCCAATGGTCGTATATGTTCTAGGAAATTAATTGAAAGTAGATTTTGTATGTGCATTGATGAAAAATGTTGCAGGTATTGGATATATATATGTTCTATAATGCAATTAATTGTTGAAGTATTTTTACAATGTGCATTGATGAAAAATGTTTCGCGTACTAAATATATATGTTCTAGAATGCAATTAACTAAAAGTAGCTAAACTCTATAGGTATTGATGAAAAGTAGCTAAATTCTATTGGCATTGATGAAAAATGTTGAAGTACTGGATATATATATGTTCTAGAAAGCAATTAACTATTCAAATAGCTTTTCTATGTGCATTGATAAAAAATATTGCACGTACTAGATATATATGTTCTAGAATGGAATTAACTGAAAATAGCTTTTCTATACATGCATTGATGAAAAATGTTGCATGAAGATTGCATTTTTTAAATTTATGATTGTTTTCAACACATATAACAAGACCTAGAATATTATGATTGTTTTTAGATATATAAATAAATAGATACATCAATATTTATTGTACTTCAATTGTTTTAACATATATATTCAAACACGTGTAAAATCATTTCTACATGTACATATATTCATGTGAATTTTTATTTTTTTTGGAAAACAACAACTTGAATTTTAAAAACAAAACATAATACCATAATCACATGCCAAATGTAGTTCAACCATCCAAAACTTGAGTTTTAAAAACTTTTTGATTATATCACAACCTTACTTCAAATGCCATGCCAATTGTAGTTCAACTATCTAGTATAAATATTTAATATTATATCACATGCCAAATATAGATCAACCACTGAAAACTTAAGTTTTAATTTAACAAAAAGTTATAGATCACAACATTACTTCACATGCCAAATGTAGTTCAACCATTAAAAATAAAACAAATTATATAACACAACATTACTTCACATGCCAAATGTAGTTCAAAATCAAAACATTAATATAGATCAGAACAAATTACTTTAGATGCCAAATGTAGTTCACATCCAAAACTTAAGTTTCAAAAACAAAACAAATTATAATACAACATTACTTCACATGCCAAATGTAGGTCAAAAGCAAAACATTAATATATATCACAACACTATTTCACATGCCAAATGTAGTTCAACCATCCAAAACATGAATTTTTCAAAAGAAAAACAATAATATAGATCACAAAATTACTTCACATGCCAAATGTAGTTCTTGACGATCCAAAACTTATGTTTTAAAAACAAAACAAATTATAACACAACATTACTTCACTTTCCAAATGTAGTTCAACCATCCAAAACTTAAGTTTTAAAAATATTATATATCACATTCACATGTACCAAATGCAGTTCAGATAAAATATGTCCAAAACTTGTAGATATCACAAGTAACAAGTATCAAGTTATATATGACTACATCTAGATAATATATAAAAAAGTAAATTTAGGAATATAAATCTATTGAAAATATAATGTTGCACGTGTGCATGTGCATCATCCATCAAATACAAATGGATGTAGTGTATTTCTGAGAAAAATCTTAATCCGAGAGTTATTCTGCGAAGCATGGGGAACCTACACACAATGTGTACAAACATTAAAATTTGATGTTTTAAATTTGAGTGAGAATATATAGAACTTCATGTAAAAAACAAAATATAAAAAAAAAATCATGCAATACCTCATGAGTTTCCCTCTCCATTTGTTGCTCATCTACTACAACTTCCCCCATGGGAACATCTCCAATAGTAAATTGTACAATATACATATACAATTATATATATATTAAAAATTTTCAAATGAAAATGAATATATATATATATAAACTTATTTTCATTAATATTAGAAAACTTGTTCAAATGGTTGAAATGGTGTGGATGTTCCTATCTCCATCGCTAGAGTCCGTGGAGAAAATAAATCCTCTATAGAAACCTAAAATTCAAAAAATTTAAAAGTATAAAATGACTCAAGATCAAGATCTCAATTTATAATAAAACTTTTAAACTTGAATTTATAAATTATAACTTAAAAACATATATATTTAAGTGAAAATTTTAATACTTCTCCACGTGGATTAGGCACATCTCCTAAGAGAGGCTCCAAAAGAAAATCTCCAAAAACCTAAAATTCAAAAAAATTAAAATAACTCAAAGTCTCTAGATCTCAATTTATAATAAAACTTTTAAGCTTAAATTTATAACTTATAACTTAAAAATATATATATATATATATATATATATATATATAAGTGAAAAATTGTCCATACATGTTGTTGTGAATCTAACACATCTCCTAAGGAAGTTGAAGATACATCTCCCAAGGAAGAAGAAGGTACCGCCATCCCAAAAACATCGGACGGAATCAGAATCTGTTAAAACATGTTATTACATGTACATGTGTGCATAATTACTTATTTTAAAAATATCAAGTTTAAAAAACACTAACATTTGCCAACATATCTTGATGGTGAGACCCATCTTGATTGTTTGTACCAGAGGCTCCGAACGTGATATTAACATTTTTGTTATTCATCAAGCGTGACAACTACAAATGGTGTTAACATATAATGATACATTTTTGTTAGAATAATGTTACAAATAAATGTATGTATATATGTATTCATTACAAATTGTATGTATGTGTTAAAATAATTGAACCCTAACCATTAACACATACCGTTCCCATGCCCTATTCCTCATGAACAATTACATCATGCCAACCATTGCAACAATTCTTTGCATATGTTTTGAGATCTTCAACACTCATGTTGTCAATCTCTTCATATGTATAATACACAAAATTAACGCGTGCATTCTCACGTGCTCTTTGTTGATTCAGAAAAACATCGACTCCACCCAATCCACTATAAACATTGTCGATGATGGCATTCCTTACTTCTCGACTAATTTGAGAAGTGGCTTCCATCTCTGACTGCAAATTTTTGACACGAATAGGTCGACTAACCAATGGTGGCTCAGGATGAGGCAACTTAGCATCACGCTTAGCCCCCCTACAGTCACATAATCAACCTTTCCTAGGACCAAAAAATTCAGAGGGAAGGTCATTGTAATTGGGTTTTAATTGAAAAAAGAATTCTGAATAAAATAATTTTGCAAAATAAAGTGGAACCTCGTTTTTCCATGGGAGTCTTCCATAGGCCGCAAGGTGTCTATTGTACAAATAGTGAGCTATATCAGGGTGCTTGAAATATTGCACCTTCAACATCTTTATTTTCGGCTCTTCTTTGAAATTAAACATAGACTTTTCCATTTTTGTTGTAACTCTTTATTTAACAACCTCCCATTTATGAGGACCCATCATTGTTTCCTTTCCTTTTCTCATGACTTCTACAAAAGTATCAGTGGTTCTCCCAAGCTTGCGATACATATCTAATAGTTAGCCTAAAAAGTGTGTAATTATTTCCAAGCTTTGTCGACTCTCAACAGGTAGAGTCAAAGCCACGAGATCTCTCTATAATCTTGCATGAAGATGTTGACACCTTTTTAAGGTGCATTTCTCCATGTTTCATTCCCAAGGTATATCAAAAATGTCAGCTAGATAAGTCGTGGTGGGTGGACAACCTTCTTCTTGAATTATGTGTTCTGCCCTACGTCTTTTTTTACCAACATTTGGAGCATTTTCATCCTCTCCATCAATATATAAAAAATTTTATATTAGAAAAAACACATGTAAACAAATTTTTACAAATTGAATGAAAAAAATATTCAAATTGATGGCCACATTAATGTGGTTGGCTAGCATCTTGCCCACCCTGAGACTGTTGAGAACCAGAACGACCCTGTTGGGAACCAACATGACCAACCGTTGATTGGATTGGGGAATAAATATCACCACCTTCACGCAACCTGCTAGCACTTATTGATGGCCCTCTAAGGGGATTTGAACCACCACCAACCTCTCGAGACGAGAGATAAGCTTCATAAAAAAATATGAATTTATAATCAATTTAAAAGTACATTCATACATATAAATACATGTACATATTCATTTATTAAATTGCATGAAACATACCACGATTGGGTGAATTTTGGGCATGCTCCATTGATGGAGTAGATACCCTTCTCCTCTTAGCTCCTAAAAAATAAAAAATGAAACTTATTAACAACTAATTTAACAGACAAAGTTCATAAAAAATCATTTCCATATGTACACACATGTATGTATATGTATGGAGATTTAAGATTATATTTAAATACCATGAACATCCCTCGATCCATGATCCTCCTCTCTCGTAGAGATATGGGATTCAGTTGATCTTCATCGTTCATCCTCTATGATATATATATATATATCTACGGTGGAAATTTACAATTATTTTCTTTAATGACTAATTTAAAATAAATTCAAAATAAATTTCAGAAAATTAATGTAATTTAGTGTACACAAATTATGTAAAACACAACTTTCAAAGCACTAATTGAACCTGAGTGAAACACAATTTAAGCAAAAAAAATTATAATAATGTTAAGTTCAATAAATTGTGCTTTACATGGTGGGAGCAGACTTGTTATAAAATTGAAAAAAACCCATTGTCATTAAAAAATAAGTGAAACTTCATTTAAACAAAAAATTGTTGAAGTCCCCGCATTTTAATTTTATAAAAATGTGAATTTCACCACTTGTTGCAAATGTGAAGTTCACCAAGCTGCGCTTTACATGGTGTGGTGCGAGCACACTTGGTATATAATTGAAAAAAGCACATGCTCATTAAAAAAGACACATTTATAAGTACAAAACACACATATATCCAAGATATGTTACAATGTCCATCAATAAATTTTGAAGGAGAGTGTCTCAACACTAATTCATCTTTGAGAATGAATCTTGATTTTTTTAAGAAGAGCATCTCAAAACTAATTCATATTTTAGAGATAAATCTTGAATTTTTGAAGAAGAGCGTCTAAAAAATAATTCATCTTTGAGAGATGAATCTTGCATTGGCATTTCCCCATATAATTCTAATTCATATATTAATTCATCTTTGATATATGAATTCTGAATTGGCACTGCCCCACACAATAGATCAGCAAACATCTTATTCACATTTGTACAATGTCTTATACTAAAAAAATGAAATTGGATAACAATATTGTTTTCTATTCCATGCATTTCTTTTAGCCTCTCCTTCTTAACTTGGTACACGACATTCATCTAGTTGCACACAAGTTCAGAATTGGTGAAAAATACAATTCCATTTAATCCATACTCCATAGCTATTCCCAAGCCTTCTATCAATCCAATATAATATGCTTCATTGTTGAGAATGTCTTGTTTTTTTCATACGCGAGGACGAGATGACATGAGAGCGCTCCAAGAACGAAGCGATGAAACAGTCTAGTTCGCTAGGGTTTGAACCGTGGCGCCATTTCCGACTGGTTCACCGACGGCTGCGTCTTTGAGAGGAGGGCCGCCACCCTCCTAATGCAATGTAACTAGTGGAGACCACTCTCTCCGGGCATCACAATCAGCTAGTACTTAGCCAAAAACTCCCCTGGTACTAGGCGCAGAATGGCAAGCAAAGATGAGGGGGCAATGCTTGCCAAGGGCAGTCAAGAAACCAAGATTCGTAATTCCACTGACGAAGTTGGAGTAGTACAGAGGCTAGATGAAGAATCATGCTTTGATCTGTAAGTTTATAGGTATATGGCCCTCAGAAAAAGAGTTATTGAAATGGATACAAATAAAATGGCAGCCCAAAGGTCACACTGATCTAAAACTAGGGGCGAAGAGTTTTCTTACAATAATTTTTTCAAATTTACAAGATAAAGAACGCATTTTTGATGGAGGGCCCTATTTTTATAGCAATGCAGGCCTTTTTCTTAGACAATGGGAGGAATTTTATAACCCTGAACAAGAGAAATTTCTGGCTGCTCCAGTATGGGTTCGGCTCTTTGGGCTCCCTATGGATTTCTGGGACCTAGAAATTTTGGAAGGTATAGGAAATTCATTGGGTACTTTTGTAAAAATCACAGACTCTACAGCTCAGGGTCGATATACCTCCTTTGAAAGAATTTTTGTCTATATGAACATCTCTGAGCCTCTACTTGAGATGATTGAACTGGAATATGAAGAGAAAATCTGGCTGCAGTTGCTTGACTACGAGCATATCCCTTTTCGTTGTCGCCGTTGTCATGAGTATGGGCATTTGTACAGATCCTTCCCATTAAATGCTCAAGAACAACAACAACCTCCAGTTCAAGGCTCTGAGACACCACCTCGAAAGGATGAAGAGGGGTTTGTACAGGTCATAGAAAAAAAATGCTCTTCTCGTTCAGGGAATGCTGCTATGGGTTCGGCCTCAAAACAAAACCCTATTGGCGAGAAAGCACTTGAAAATAGGTATGAAGTCTTACAAGAAGAAGGCGAATTGACAATTGCGAAGATTATTGAAGGAGGTACAACAGCTGGACATGCGGAGAATTCTCAGAAAAATCAGTCCACAAAATGCAAAGCAGGTCAGGATACAGAGACACCTGAAGAAAGCATGTTGCAAGAACTTATACCGATGGAAGTAGAACAACCAAAAGAAGCCCTCAGTGTAGAGGAAAAACTTTTAAAGAGGCTCCTGTTTGAATGGAGAAATCTTGACGATAGATTCATCCTCGCAGATCAGAAGAAATTGTTTAAATAAACCTTTGAACATTACCTGACAACGCAAGCCAATCAAGAGGCTCAATAACGAGAGAAATCCGCCAGTAAGAAGGCTATCCCTCCCACAAAACCGGCTAAAAAGCGAGGCAGGCGAACCTTACAGGAATCGATACAGCTAGTCGAAGAAATGTTGATTAATACCGGAAAGATAATACCGTTATGAACGGTATTTCAACAACTGCCCAAAAATTACTAATGAAGGTGCTCTCCTGGAACATTAGAGGTATGAACAGCAAGGGAAAGGAGCGCTATTTGAAAGAAAAACTGAAGGATGAAAAACCTCAGGTCATGTTACTACAAGAAACAAAAGTTTCTAAGCAAAAGCTTCAGTCAATAATTCAATCATTCAAAATGCAATATGAATGCATGGCAATTGATTCCATAGGAACATCATGAGGAATAGCTATCCTCTGGAATGCAGCTGAGATCACGGTCGAAGGTTGGATAGGCCTCCCTAGAATTTCAACAGGTACTTTTCGTCAGATTAGATCTGTAGAAACGCTTCTTATTTCTGCTGTTTATGGACCTCCAATTCCATGAGAGCGAGCTGATTTTTTGTAGAGTATTCGCAGGCTTAGTACTCTGCATAATGAAAAATATTGGCTCTTAGGTGGGGATTTCAACATGCTCTTGAATCTTTCTGAAAAAAAAGGGCGGGCTTAGAAGAGAGGACCCTGAAATGGCCCTCTTCCATGACTTGGTAAGTGACCTTCGGTTAGTCGACATTCCAACTGTTAATGGCCAATTTACCTGGAATAATTGCAGGGGAGAGAGGCACTAGGTTGCTTCTAGGTTGGATCGACTTTTAGCCACACAAGACCTGGTCAGTCTGGATCTATATTACGAAGCTACTATCCTCCCTTCTATGGGCTCGGACCACTGGCCGATAGGCTTGGAGATAGATGTAAAGGCAAGTCGCATAAACAGACCCTTTCGCTTTGAGCTCTTTTGGTTAAGGGATCCAGGGTTTATGGATAAGGTCAAATACGGTAAGGGGTCACAACAAAATGCATTTGTTCCATATACGACTCAAACAATTAAAATCAGAAATTAAACGCTGTAATCATTTAGAATTCGGTAATATTCATCAGGAACAAATCAAATTGTAGGAAAAAATGAAAAAAATACAACAACAAATCATTCTCTAGGGGAGAACAGAGGAGCTAGCCTTGGAGGAAGGGCGTACTCTCAGTGCACAAGAAGAGCGAAGGAAGCAAGAGGAAATACTTTGGAAGCAGAAATCTCGAGTCCATTGGCTGAAAGAAGGAGACCGTAACACAAAATTCTTCCACAAAGCTATGCTGCAGCGCCGCCAACACAACAAAATATTTTCATTGAAAGCAGCAAATGGAGAACGCTTAATTAAGCACGCAGACATGGAGAATGAGGTGGTAATGCATTTCAAAGATCTTCTCACTGAACCTCTTCCGAACCGACAGGCAGCAATTCAGAATATAACAGCGCACATCCCTCAAATGATCAGTAGAGAACAGAACTTAGCCTTGCTTCGGGAAGTCACTCTACAAGAGGTAGAAGAAGTGGTCCTGCACCTACCTAAGAACAAAGCACCGGGGCCTGATGACTTTACAAGTTAATTTTTCAAAGCTGCTTGGTCATTCATTGGTCGGGATATCATAGAAGTAGTAGAAGAATCTAGACGAACCAAGAGAGTCTATCCAGCTCTGAATGCCACTTTTGTTACTCTTATCCCCAAACAACAAAATTTAGATACTCCAGCTGGCTTCCAACCGATAGCCCTATGTAACGTTATCTATAAAATCCTATCCACAATTATGGTAAATCGGTTAAAACCTTTGCTGCCAACTATCATATCCCCGGAACAAACGGGTTTTGTAAAAGGAAGACAAATCTTAGACGGCATTGTGGTAGCCCAGGAAGCAATTCATACACTTAAGAAAGACAAACGAAAGGGGCTGCTCATCAAGCTGGACTTATCTAAAGCATATGATTGTATAAGCTAGGAATACCTGATTGAGGTGATGCGAGCCTTCGGGTTCGATGACAGGTGGCTCCAATGGTTACACTCTTTCATCTCGTCCCCGCATTTCTCAATCCTTCTGAATGGCAGCCCCACTGCTCCATTTAACAGCTCACGATGCCTCAGGCAAGGTGACTCCCTTTCTCCCTTTATTTTTATCATTGCAGCAGAAGGGCTAGGCAGACTTATTAAAGCTCATGTCAAGAGGTTTGTTGATGACATCCTCCTATTTTTTACGGCAACATTGAAAGAATGCAGAGCTATTATCAACATTCTGGAAGTTTTCATGGAAGCATCCGGAACTCAGATTAATAATGATAAATCTAATGTCTATTTCTTTAATTGTCCAGCTTCAATGCAGACTTTCCTTGCCAGGACCCTGGGGTTTCAACGAGGATCTTTCCCTCTAAAATACCTTGGCATGTTTTTAAATTCTGGGCCAACTCGAATAGCAGATTGGCAAGATATAATATTAAGAGTGGAGAAAAGGATACCGAACTGGGCTTTTAGAGTACTGAATGCACCAGGACGTCTCATAATGTTGCGATCAGTGCTTCAAGCATTGCCGATATACCAACTGTCAGGAAGGGCCTGCCCGAAAGGGATTTGCACTCAACTGGTTAGTATGTTCAAAAAATATTTGTGGCAGGGAGCTCAATCCAATAGGAAATGGGCGTTCTTAACTTGGGACAAATTATTGAATTTAAAAGTTGCTGGTGGACTGGGTCTCCGAGATCCATTCATTTTGAATAATGTGTTGGGCGCTAAATTATGGTGGCGTTGGCTTCAGGGAGGTCAGGATCTTTGGAAGAACATTTGGAGCACAAAATATGCAATGCCAATTACAACTTCAGCACGGTTGAAGGTAGATAATGTCCCTAAAGGCTCCTCCATCTGGAACCTGGCAGCTATGAATAGACATTTAATTCGAACCCATAGCTTTTGGGAAATCCGAGAAGGAAGCACGGCTCTGTTTTGGGAGGAATCGTGGCAACAAAGGGAGAAATTGTTTAGCAGGCTCGACTTAGGAGAGATTTTTCTGTTCACAAACTTACCGAATCAGAGACTTGTGAAACATTACTGGATGTCAAATCAAAATGACTTATGGCAAAACTGAAAAAACAAGAATGAATGGCCAACAGCTCCAGCAACGCAACAATGGGAAAATCTTCAGAAAGAACTCCAAACTCGGAAACTCCGAAGAGTTAGAGGCTCCGATATCCTTCGATGGGGCTACACGACAAAAGGGCATTTTACCATTAAAGAAGGATATTATATTGAATCCCAACAAGCCCAGCACAATGCTCGACCGTTATGGAAGAAAATATGGGCATGGAAACACTGGCCTAAAGTGGAGTTTTTCCTATGGCTGGTAAGCCATCACAGAATATTGACGTGGGAGAATCTGTGGAAAAGAGGAATGATAGGCCCTTCTCGTTTCCCGTTCTGCAAATTGGAGACGGAATCAATAGAACATATTCTCAATTTATGCCCCTGCGTGTAGCCACTGCGGAGAAACCTGCAACAACTGTTTAAGCAAACGGATAAAAACAATGAAAGAATTTTGGAAACTATTGCTAATTGGAGAAAAGGAAGATATCACTGTCAAGTGATCAATAGAGCATGGGCCCTTTCGCTAGGTTTCCTTCTTTGGAATACTTGGAAAGAAAGGAATAATAGAGTTTTTCAAGATTCTGAACAACCAATGCAAGTCATTTGGCAAAAATCAATAGAAAATATTAGAGAAACCATCTTAGTAGAGAGCTGGACAGATGAAGATTGGCAAACAGAGGGTTTTGAATCTCAAATTCTAGAATATCTCAACCTTAAAGCGCAAATGCTTCACAAAGGTTTATGGAAGTATCGACCTCCCAATCAATCTATTGAGGAACTCTGGCAACCGCCTCAACCAGGATTTATCAAACTTAACTATGATGGGGCTTCCAAAGGCAACCCGGGGCAAGCAGGCTCAGGAGAGATTTTCCGTAATTCTCAGGGGGCAGTATGCAGGATTTATGCTTTTGATTTAGGCCACGCCACAAATAATGAAGCAGAACTCATGGCTGTTAAGCAAGGTCTCCTCATAGCTATCAGAGAAAATTATCAGTGACTCATAGTCGAGGGAGACTCGGTAATGGTCACAGGTATTCTCCAGAAATTGCAGCAAGGTACACCCTGGGAGAAAATCTCGCAAAGCTGGAGGACTGCAGCACTCATAGAAGAAGTAAGAAAATTAGTAAATCAGATTCAGTATTTACTTCCAAGCCACATCCAGAGAAAAGGCAATGGAGCGGCGGATTATTTGGCTAACTGGGGATGCCAACACACAGATCGCCTCATAGAAGCTCGACCCTCTGATGCAATATGGGATGTCGAGCTGCATTCCCTACAGCTGATTGTAAGTAAGGATCTCCAACCCCCCGATCAGGGTGTACCACATGCAGAACGGAATGGCCACTTGGCTCCCATCCGGCCTTCCGGTAATTAATAGGGTAGATGGCTCACCGTCACTCTTGATTAACGAAGTGTGTGATATTACCATCTCATGATTTTTCTGCTCCATCGCCAGGCTGGTATGTCAGAGAGGTTAGGGAAGGTTGCAGTTAAGGTAAGGCCGCCCCTTCCTACACTCCAATTGTTCATGCTATGGTTGCATGCAAATGCTTGGAGCCAGCAGAGGAGGACGTCGAGCTCCCATCTTTCTACCAACCTTGCGATTCGACCAGGGTATGTTTCTGTTATCCCTTTTATTCTGCAAATGGTTTTAGGCTAGGACTGGTTCAGACGCTTTGCAATCTTGATAGTATGGGTTTTTTTATCTATTTGCTTGGTTCTACACTCCTTACTTAAGCCCTGTTTCTCCTTGCTTTCGCAATCCTTGCATTCAGGAGGCGAAATCCTTGTCTTATGTCCACAATCTGGGTAGGTTAAAGATCTCCACCTATGTTAGTAATACGAATTGTCAGTATAAGTTCTGCATTTCTCTTTTTTGGGGCCAGTTAAGTCGGGAGGGAGAATCCGTGAATCTGTCAAATCTGTGCAGCACTTGTCGCACCACCCTCTCTCCTAAATTCACTATTCGTGGGAGGGATTTGAAGAGGATTTGTCAACCTCTGCTTCATCTTTCTAGTTTTAGTGCTATGTCTAAACCCATAAGCATGTCCTGGTTGCGCTTGGTTATCTTAGTTATAAAGAGATCGACTCTGTCTCCTGTCAATTTTCTTGTCCAATTCAGCCAAACTGTTTCCCAACAGAAGTTGGCCACCCTCAGACCTTCAGAAAGTCCTTTGGCCATGACGAATGAGTCCAATCTCTCTGTATATTGGGCTTGTCTCAGCAAAAATAGAAACATGTCCCGCACTTTTCTTGTTTGGCGAGTCACTGACAGCAACCCCTTCATGCATTCACCCTGCAGTTCTCTGTTAATTCATAGAATACATCTGATCATGGGGAAAATAAGAACACGGTCGGACTCTGAGTGAGGTAAACAGCCGATTCAGTTGGAGCATATTCCAAAAAAGCAGGGTCGAAAGACTAATCGAGAACATCTGGAAACTCTCGCAGCAAATTATGTCTTGGGAAACTCTTCCACTGTCCGTCAAGAAATAAGAGGTTGGGAGAGAGATATCTAGACAGAGCCAGAGAACAATGAGACTGAGGCTGAGATTCTAGATTTCATTACAGACCCAGGTAATACGTGAGGCCAGCTCACCCTCTTTAATTAAACCATTCACACTTATTGGATTGTTAAATTCCTCATAGGAAAAGCTATGCAGAGTTTTCCACCAGCTACTGTTAAGGCAGGACAGTCAAAGAATGAATCAAGCATGCAAGATGTGCTGACAGAAATCCAGGACCATCTACAACACATCAAGATCACCCAATATCAAGTGACAGACCGCATCAATAGAATGGATAACAGGCTAGGTCGTATAGAGAAGATTCTTCAACAAATGCAGCAAGTTGACATGCCCGGGACAACAGAGAAGGATCTTGCCCCAGTCTCCTCATCAGATGGATAGTTTAATTTCAGTTTTTCTTTTTAATGCAATGTGAATATGTATATGAATTGTCCTTATGTAATCAGAAGGTAGAAAAGGAAGTAGGCAGACAGATAGCTCATGCTAGGTATAGACAAATGAAACAATTCCAGTTTTGGTATGCTTTTCACGCCTATCAGTGGCCAAAAGACCTGGTTTCCTACGGGCAGGTTGAGGCCACCGCTTGGATTTTGTTTTTTGTAATCTTCCCTTTTATTATAAATAGCAAATAGACATGTCCCGCCTAATTTACAAAAAAAAAAAATATGCTTCATTGTTTGTTTTCCTTCCTGGTATATTCATTTTCCTTTGGATGACTTTGCTAGTTGCAATATTGGAAAGAACATATGTAATCACTGCTTTCCCTGGATTGGGATAGCAAGAAACATCTATGCATAATTTCCATTTTTCAACCATATTTAATTTTTTTTTTATCCCTGAAAAAAAACAAATTCAATAAAAATATATATTAAATTGACATTTATTGCAAATGCATGGGAGAAATGACACATGTGCATGGTTTATCTTAAAGTTTTACTCAAAAATTTTATGGTAGAATTCACATCTAGAATTAATGAAAGGAAGCCTTTAGTTTGTGGGAGAAATGAAATTTATGCGCTTACTAAAATAACTAATTATGTCAAAAGTCACACCTTTATGATTTTGTGGGAGAAATGAAATAGAAATGACACAAGCCTTAAATTTTGCCTAAAATTTTATGGCATAAGGGAGAAACGACACATGTACAAGGTTTACATTGGAGTGGTAGTGGTTTATGGATATGAAAAATGAAGAACTTCTGTTTAGATCTGTTACAGAGATTGACTATAGGGGAATTTACTGGATATGTCACCTTTGAGAAAAGATTAAATCTAGAGGCTACCTGGCCCTTTATAGACTTTGCCTTTAGAACTTATAGAAGTTAACACTCAACAGACAAACTAAAATCGTATGGAAGTTCAAAACCCTATGAGATTTTAGCCACTTTAGGTTCAATTTTTAGGCCTTAAAGTTTGAGAGAAATGATATTTACATGGTTTGCAAAATTATTTTATGCACTTACAAAAAACATGCTTTAAAGTTAATGGGAGAAAGCCAAAATGACATGTATGTTTTAAAACAATTTCCTAAGAATTTATGGGAGAAATGACACATGTACACAGTTTTCCTCAAAGTGGTTGAGGTTTATGGATATTAAAATGAAGAACTTATATTTGGATCTCTTACATAGATTGACTATAGGGGCATTTACTGGATATGTCTCCTTTGAGAAAATATGAGATCCAGAGGCTACCTGGCCCTTTATAGACTCTTCCTTTAGAACTTGTAGAAGTTAACACTCAATAGACAGACTAAAATCCTATGTAAGCTCAAAATTATATGAGAGTTCACCCACTTTAGGTTCAATTTTTAGGCCTTAAAGCTTGAGAGAAATTACATTTATATGGGTTGCAAAATTATTTTATGCACTTACAAAAAACATGCTCTAAATTTAATGGGTGAAAGCCAACATGGCATGTATGCTTTAAAAACTTTGCCTAAGAATTTATGGGAGAAATGACACATGTATACAATTTTCCTTAAAGTGGTTGAGGTTAATGGATATTAAAATGAAGAACTTATATTTATATCTGTTATAGAGATTGAATGTAGGGTCATTTACTAGATATGTCACCTTTGAGAAATGATGAGATCCATAGGCTACATGGCCCTTTACACACTCTGCCTTTAGAACCTGTAGAAGTTAACACTCAATAGACAAACTAAAATCCTATGGAAGTTCAAAATTATATGAGAGTTGAGCCACTTTAGGTTCAATTTTTAGGCCTTAAAGCTTGAGAGAAATGACATTTACATGGTTTGCAAAATTATTTTATGCACTTACAAAAAGCATGTTTTAAAGTTAATGGGAGAAATCCAACAAGAAATGTATGCTTTAAAAACTTTGCCTAAGAATTTATGGGATAAATGACACATGTACATAGTTTTCCTTAAAGTGGTTGAGGTTAATGGATATTAAAATGAAGAACTTCTATTTTGATCTGTTACAGAGATTGATTGCAGGGGCATTTACTGGATATGTCACCTTTGATAAAAGATGAGATCTAGAGGCTACCCGACCCTTTACAGACTCTACCTTTAGAACTTGTAGAAGTTAACACTCAAAAGAGAGACTAAAATCCTATGGAAGTTCAAAATTATATGAGTTCAGCCACTTTAGGTTCAATTTTTAGGCCTTAAAGCTTGAGAGAAATGATATTTACATGGTTTGCAAAATTATTTTATGAACTTACAAAAAACATGCTTTAAAGTTATTGCGAGAAAGCCAACATGACATGTAGGATTTAAAAAATTTTCCTAAGAATTTATGGGATAAATGACACATGTACATAGTTTGCCTTAAAGTAGTTGATTTTTATGGATATTAAAATGAAGAACTTCTATTTAGATCTATTCTAGAGATTGAATGTAGGGGAATTTACTAGATATGTCACCTTTCATAAAAGATGACATCCAGAGGCTACCTGGCCCTTTACAGCCTCTGCCTATAGAGCTTGTAGAAGTTAACACTACCTATCCCAATTATACCCTATGAAGTGTGTAGAGAACTCGTGGAATCACTCACACTACTTTACGTACAGACATAAGGGTGTATAAGAGTGTACTCATATTATTGGATATCTTTCCCAAGAGCCCAAATGTACTCCTTAAGTATATGTGGGGTCTATATAACCATCTACGAAAACAAGTGATTCTTTCCAAGCTAAGGATAATGTATTCCATGTGTATACGCAAATTATCTAGAAACCGTCTAGGCCAGAATAAATGGTACTTCAGTGGTTTGAAGAAAAAATAGCACCAAGAAGCTTTGAAGGAGGGGAATAAGAACTGAAAATAGAAATGAGCATAATTTTGAGATATATAAGTCCAAAATGGAATATTTGTTGGTGAACAAGTATCAGTGGATCACTATGGACATATCTGCTTCATTAAAGGGGATTTTTCTAGAAGGATGTCTACTAAGATGGAAGGAAGAGAAAATATCACAATTATATACATTAATGCATGTGCTTTATATCGAATATTTTTCATTTTATTAAGAATCTATTTGAAACAATTAACTATATAAGGTTAAAACCTATGTTTTGTATCAAATCACTTTTGGTTTCAATGGAAAATTTTTATGGCTAATGTGTTTTTCTCGAAATGTGATAGACCCCATTAAAATGGGAGATATATTAGAATGATTCCTATGGTGAAATAAAATAGTTGAGTAGTTTAAAGATATAGATATATAAATTCAATGAGCATAGTTTTGAGATATATAAGTCCAAAA
This sequence comes from Pinus albicaulis, assembly GCA_034641835.2. NCBI lineage: Eukaryota > Viridiplantae > Streptophyta > Pinopsida > Pinales > Pinaceae > Pinus > Pinus albicaulis. Next base: position 19,825 of record JAXQQM020077139.1, on the reverse strand, counting down.
TGGAATATATGTTGGTGAACAAATATCAGTGGATCACTATGGATATATCTGCTTCATTAAAAGGGATTTTTCTAAAAGTATGTCCACTAAGTTGGAAAGAAGGGAAAATATCACAATTATATGTTAATGTTCATGTGTTTTACATTGAATATTTTTCATCCTATTAAAAATATATTTGAAACAATTAACTATATAAGGTTAAAACCTATTTTTTGTATCAAATTACTTTTGGTTTCAATGGGAAAATTTTATGGCCAATGTGTTTTTCTCGAAATGTGATAGACCCCATTAAAATGGGAGATATACCGAAATGATTCCTATGGTGTTATAAAATAGTTTCAAGTAGTTTAAAAATATAGATGCATAAATTCAATGAGCATAGTTTTGAGATTAAAAGTCCAAAATGGAAGATTTGTTTGTAAACAAATATCAGTGGATCACTATGGATATATTTTCTTCATCAAAAGTTACTTTTCTAGAAGGATGTCCACTAAGTTGGAAAGAAGGGAAAATATCACAATTATATGTTAATGTGCATGCGTTTTACATTGAATATTTTCATTTTATTAAAAATCTATTTGAAACAATTAACTATATAAGGTTAAAACCTATGTTTTGTATCAAATTACTTTTGGTTTCAATGGGAAATTTGTATGGTTAATGTGCTTTTCTCGAAATGTGATAGATCCCCTTAAAATGGGAGATATATGGAAATGATTCCTATGGTGTAATAAAATAGTTTCAAGTAGTCTAAAAATATAGATGCATAAATTCAATGAGCATATTTTTGAGATATAAAAGTCCAAAATGGAAGAGTTATTTATGAACAAATATCAGTGGATCACTATGGATATATCTACTTCATTAAAAGGGATTTTTCTAGAAGGATGTCCACTAAGTTGGAAAGAAGGGAAAATATCACAATTATATGTTAATGTGCATGTGTTTTACATTGAATATTTTTCATTCTATTACAAATCTATTTGGAACAATTAACTATATAAGGTTAAAAAATATGTTTTGTATCAATTTACTTTCGGTTTCAATGAGAAAATTTTATGGCTAATGTGTTTTTCTCTAAATGTGATAGACCCCATTAAAATGGGAGATATATCGAAATTATTCCTATGGTGTAATAAGATAGTTTCAAGTAGTTTAAAAATATAGATGCATAGATTCAATGAGCAGAGTTTTGAAATATAAAAGTCCAAAATGGAAGAGTTGTTTATTAACAAATATCAGTGAATCATTATGGATATATCTGCTTCATTAAAAGGGATTTTTCTAGAAGGATGTCCACTAAGTTTGGAAGAAGGGAAAGTATCACAATTATATGTTAATGCATGTGTTTTACATTGAATATTTTTCATTTTAAATTAAGAATCTATTTGAAACAATTACCTATATAAGGTTAAAACCTATGTTTTGTATCAAATCACTTTTGGTTTCAATGGGAAACTTTTATGGCTAATGTATTTTTCTCTAAATGTGATAGACCCCATTAAAATGGGAGATATATCGAAAGTATGTGTTTTTCTGGATATTTTGATGGGGCTTCACAACACTCCAGGTGTGGGTGTGGTGCTTGGCTCATGTTATCCCCTAGCTGCCACTATAAGATTTATTGGCACGGAGGATGTGAAACAAACATGAGGGGTGAAGTCCTGGCTCTGTGGGGCTTGCTTTGGTTTCCCAATCAACTCTGTATCGAGAAAATTTAGGTTTACAGAGATTCAAAATTACTGATTGATCACCTCAATAAGGGCATCACACTGAACTCGAGCAATCTATAGTCATGGTTGGATCGAATCAACGACTTAAGGTCCAGTTTCACCTCCTTACATTTCAAACATATCTTTCGTGAAAAAAATTTCCAAGCGGACAGTTTATCTAAGAAGGATCTACATGGAGTTTTTGGGGTTATGCAATACGAGCTCTCTGACTCAAATGCTATGGCAGCATCTGGGATGGTAAGTTTTAATTGAAGAGACATATGTTGTCATATAGTACCACATTTTTTGGAGTTTTTGGGCCTTGGGATCAGTTTTATGTTATATTTATGTTATATTTTTGCAAAAAATTTATCCCATGTTTAAAAATTCTTTTAATGAAATATCTGTAACTAGTAGGAATAGAGTAACTCTTGGAGGCAGCATGCATACATATGCCTATGTTCCTGGATTCCTCTGGGGAAGATGTCGATATGTTTTTCCACATAGTAAATAGTTTAATTGGTGTCTAGTTATATAATTTATGTAGTGAGAAGAAGTTTCTGTAGGGAAGGAAAAATCTAATATTCTGTTTTTAAAATGATTTTATGACATTAAAATTATAACTATTTGATCTGGTACATTTATATAAACCAAATTATTTTTCAAAAAAAACTAAGGCACAGTTGACAATATATCAAGGGATTTTTACTATATGTTCAAAAATAATAAAATCCTCCACCAACCCTCAGTCACCAATAATGAATGACGTATACTTTTAGCAACATCTTTAATAGCTCTTCATAGCCAAGAGGAGCGAGGAGACTCTTGGCTTACCTATTCTTACCTTGTTTTAATATTTATATTCATATATATATCGGTATATACAAAGCTGGATTGGTAAATAAGGACCTTAAGCATACTCAGGCAAGGCAAGATTAAGAGTTCTAAATACTGTGTGCATATATTTAAATATAGACAGTAGATGTAAATTGAATTTATATTGCAATTAGACAATACAGGAAACATAGATACATAAATTTGCAGAAATTCACATAGATACAAAAATTCGCTATAAACATTAAGCTATATCATTACATTATACTATAAACATAGATACAAAAATTCGTAGAAATTCACACGCTTATGATACATACCTGGAAATTTGCAAAAATTCGCAGACGAACCCGGGCGATCCCTGAAGACGTCATGGAAGACAACCAAATTCCCTGCGAACAAAAAAAATTAAATTAAAATCAAATTAAAGAAAAACAACAAAATAATTGCAAAAAATAAAAGCAACTACAACTGCAAAATCAAACAAAATCAACAAAATTTACCTCAGCGTCGCAGTGCCACTGCAAATCAACAAATGTCTCCTCCTCTTCGTGGTGCGCAACAGAAAAACAAGAGCAAGAAACGAACAAGACATAGATGTGCCAACAAAACCCCCTCCTCATCACAGCGTGCAACAGAAAAACAATAGCAAGCAACGAACAAGACACAGACATGTGAGACCAATGTGAATAAGAAACCTTTTAAAGTTTGTGGGCCGATATATTTATAAAATATGAGTTCGGCCGAACTATCTTAAAAAAATTTCTGAACTAATAGTCCGGCCAAAATTTTAGTTTGACCGAACTTTTGTTGTTGGTTTTCCCATCTCCAGCCAAAAATCAGTTTTCCATTGTCGTTAGTATGCCATCAATGTAAACAACAGAATGAGTTTGGTTGAACTAATTTCAAAATTTAGGCCGAAATCTCAATAGTTTGGCTAAACTTTTATGAAAGTTCGGCCGAACTATTGAGGAAAAAAATTTTCCGCCCCCGATTCTCACAAAAGTGTTACCCAAATTCGCATTTTTACCCTATAACAATAGTTACCAATATTCTGTAAAGATGAGTCCTTTCAATGCACTATATGGAAGTAAATTCCATACTCCCTTAAGCTAGAGTCATCTATAAGACATGCAGGTATTGACCTAAAGTGTTACAAGAATGGAACAAGTAGTGAAGAAAGTGAGGCAAAATTTGAAAGTTTCCCAAGATCGACAGGAAATTTATGTCGATCATAAGGGAACAAAAAAAAAATTTAAGTAGGAAAACATGTGTATGTGAAAGTTAAACAAAGGAAAATTACTCAGGGGCTAGGAACTTGTGCTAAATTAGCACCAAATTTTCGTGGTCCTTTTGAAATTATGGCTGGAGTTAGGTCCTTTTGAAATTATGGCTGGAGTTATGCCAATAGCTTATCAGCTAGCATTTCCTGACAATATTGAAGTAGATAATGTTTTTCATGTCTCCTTACTGAAAAAATAAATTCATTATTATTCTCATGTAATTTATTAGAATACGCTAGAACGAGAAGGAGAGTTACAGGTAGAACCACTTCAAATCTTAGATCAGAGAGAAACCATGCTCCGAAATCGAGTCATTTCCTAAGTTAAAGTGCAAAGGATTAAACTTACCCCAGAAGAGGCTACCTAGGAGATGGAGGATAAAACGTGAGAAGAATTTATATCCTTTTTCCATGATAAAAATCCTATAAGAAATTTGGGAAAAATATTGTTAAGAAAATGAAATAAGTTACATGTAACAGGTGAAGCGATCCAACAAGCTAGCCCTCAGTACAGTCAAACATTTTTTAATTATTAAGTGAACTATATTAAGGAATTTACTAATACAAACTGAAGAAATGAAATGAATAAATGAAACCAGAATCTTTCGAGGAAATCATGGTGAATTCATGGCTATAATATCCCATTTGAAGAGAAATAAAATCCACACCTTTGAAATTGCATACTTACTAGTCTATGCAATATACCAAAGGAAAAATTGGATTGGTAAACCCTTGCAGCCATACCCTATGTCTCGACTAGGGATACCATAAGAAAATGACAAAAAGGACATACATAAAATAACCCTCACCTATAATCATGTCATTTGAATGTGAAGTCATTGTAACTTTCCCTAACCTCAGGAAACAAGAGGTCTATTACAGAAAATTCAAAAGTTTAATAAAATTATGTTCATAAAATCACGGAGATACTTATGCACATACATGTTCATTATTTGAGTCACAGAGGCTCTGTAATTCACCTTTGGAACCTCATAGGAGGAAACAGAAAAAAAAAGGCAGTTCAAACCCTTAAATCACAAAAATAACCAGCAAAAATCCATCATATAAATTCCCACGACACCATAAACCTCCAAAAGATACCATCAATTTAATTAGAGTGACAAAAAACGGAGTGAGAAGAAATACATTAGCGAAATAACTACAATAAAGTTTTTACATACCTGAGAAACCCTATGAATGGGCTCTCCAAGGAAAAAAAACTCGTGGTTACTGGAACATGAAGGTCAACAAGGGTCAAAGGGCTAAAAGATTCAAACTAGGGCCTAAAGAAACCCTACGACATCAAAACCATCAGAGTGATGGTCCTCTATAGTAACATAATGAAATTAAACTCCTACCAATAGTCGCGAGGGAAATACAATTGGGGTTCCCATCTCATAATCACAATTATTGATGTTCAAGGAACAAATCACCACCATTAAAGAAAATCAATACAATTTTGATGTGAATAACATGTGAACAAGGCCATGTGGATATTGATCCATAGGTCAGGTGGACTAGGAATGTCATATCAAACATGAAGGGAAATACTATTAGTTCCACATGGGATACTAGGACTATGAAAAAACACATTAAAAATCCCAATGAGATATTCCATTAAATCAAATATGAATGTGCTTGGATATTGAAATATAATACATAAGTTTCATATGGTAGATAAATTAATAAGGATTGATGTTATTACATGAATCGTGATTATGAAGCTTAGAGGAACCATTTTCATTAATGATAACAATATAAATATGTATGAGGAATTTCCACGAGAGAAACAAGAAATAATTATAATGAAGAAAAGTAGGAACCAATTATATTAAACAAAAGGATTAAGGTTGAAAGAAGACCATTTTTAATATGTGGTCATTAATGCAAAGAAAACTTAGGAATTCCACCAATCATAGCTACACACAACCTAACTAATCACTTAAGGTGATAACTTGACTAGAACAATATTATTTGCTAAGCCAAAGATAAAAGGGAAAACACAATTAATGAGGAAATTGGGTATGTTACAAGAACAATGATTTGTCATTGTCAAGGTTTAAAAATGTTGAATAATATTAAGATTAAATAATTTGAATATTATTATTATTATTATTATTATTATTATTATTATTATTATTATTAGTATGTCATTTAATATATAAAAAATAGTTGATCATTATTAAACTTGGTCAACCCTATGTTTACCTTAGTTGACAATACTTAACCTTGTTCACTCACAATGTAACTCGGCCATATTGACTTATGGTCAACCATGGTTGAAAAAAAGTCAATCAACGACAACCCTTAGGAAAAAAACATAATTTCCTAAGTTTTCATCATTTCTTTTGATGTAACATTTTATTCCAAAGACCGTGAAATGCTTTATTGAAGTTCTTCTTCCATACCATATTTCATAGGGAGTTGTGTTGTTGTTTACTTTAATATGTCTCTTATTTAGTATGTTTACTACTATTTTAACTACTTATCTCGAAAAATTATTTGATACTTTTGACTCATCAAGCATATCTCTATCCATTCCTTGAACAATCATGTTTAACCTCCAAACCATACCAATCTCCTAAGCTTTTTCTATTGAAATTTTTCTCTTATTCACATTTCTTTCACAAAAAGCATTAAATTCATCAAACATAATTTCTCCTCATCTATCTGATCTTAAGCATTTAATATTCATGTCCATTTAATTCTCAATTTTTGCTTTGAAGGTTTTGAACTAATCAAAGGCATCATAATTCTCTTTTAGTAAACCAACCAACGTCATTCTAATATCATCATCGATTATGAGCATGAAGTATCTTTCACCTCATGTAAATTGAGTTATTATGGGTCCACAAATATATTAATGAGTTAACGGTCTTGTCATTGAATTCTCATTTTCCTTGAATTGAACTCATGTTTCTTTTCTAAATTGACATGACTTGCAAATAATATTATTTTTCTTTGAGATCTTAGCCATATCTTATTCAACATTATTTTTTCCTAACTTAATAAGTTGATCGAAGCTAAGATGACCTAGTCTCTTATGCCATAACCAACTCATCCATTTTTCCCATATAACAAATCTCTTTGCCTCCTTCCAATACATATACATTGTTTCAAATTCTAATTCCCTCATAATTATTTTACTTGAATCTTCATTCTTTATTTCACAACCATATAAATGAAATATGCAATCATATCCTTGGTCACACTTTTGGATAACACTTAAGAGATTATGTTTAAGACCATCCACATAAAATACATTATGAGCTTTGGTCTCTCCCTTGTCCAAAACTATTATCCCATTTTTCATTATTATTACTGGTGCATTATTACCAAAAGTAACACTACCTCCTCTATCTTCATTCAAAGATAGAAACTTCCTCTTCTCTACTTTGATGTGATTTGAACAACCACTATCAATGTGTCTTTCACCAATGCATATATATCTATTTCTCCTTTGGATAAGGGGATATCAATGTTTCTTTGTACTTTGAAGGGTGTTTCACCTCCAAATTTTTTTCTTATTGAAGATGCCTAAGCTGCCATTGGCAGTTGTCAAAGGATGTACGAAAATTTTTCTATCATTTGATTCCTCTATCACATGAGGGCTTCCTTGAGAAACAACTTGATTGGATCTCTTGCTCCGTCATTTCTTTTTTCTTTCGTTATTGAAATTCGATTAGGTTCCATGTGAAACTAGGTCAAGAACCATATTTTTGTACATTGACCTCATTGAGGACATACATTGAGATACAATAAGGAGCATACTTCTTTAATACTACTTATCTAGGTTTTATAGTAAATGAGTTGAGATGCAAGAATGTAAATGGAACACACCCAAAGAAATGTAACAAAGTTTTCAATGATATGGAAAAAACATAATATTCTACTAAAAAATGGAATAATAGAATATTGGCTAGAATATTGTTAGGTATATCTAAACAAAGAGAGATAGCATGCATTCATAAAAACTTTTACAAAAGCATGAAAGAATGGCCTTTTAACATAAAGAAAGAATACTAACAATTCAAAAACCTAGCCCTAAGAGATGAAATCCAAAAAGATTTGTGAACCTCGAGGCAGTTACCTTAAGAGATGAAATCCAAAAATATTTGTGAGCCTCTAGGTGGTTAGCTTAAGAGATGAAATCCAAAAAATATTTGTGAGCCTCTAGATGGTTAGTTGGTTTATCAACTATCTAGGGGTGTGACTTTTGTATACAATATCAATTTGGAATGGACAATATCTCATTTGAAAGAACTATATGAAAACAGCAACTCTTGATTGTGGCTACTATATAAAAACAACAACTCTTGACTATGGCTACTATATGAAGACTACAATTCTTAACTACTACTATATGAAACAACCTTAAATGTTTGGAACCCACAAATCATTAAAAAAAAAAAAAACAACTAAAAAATAAAAATTTGGAACCCACACATCATTAAAAAAAAAAACAACTAAAACATAAAATTGTGTAAATACAATGAAAGAGATGGATAGCTAACCATACTTACTTAAATCAAACTGACAAAAAAAAAAAAAAAAAAATATATCATACAAACTAAAATAGTTAAACTCTTACATCAAAATTTATGTGAAAAAAAATATACCATAAAAACTATAATGGTTAAACCCTTCAAAATTTACGATAAAAGAAAAATCTATTAATACAAAGTTAAAATAATTTCACTTAAAATACAATACTATAGTGAACCTTCACTACTATAACTATAGTGAACCCTAACCACAATTTCCTAATTTAGGATAGCCTAGCAGGGACGAATAAAACTAAGTGCAAGAGGCATACTCTCGGGAAAGCGCAATTTACAGTTCACTTTCACTCGTGACATTCTATGAAAAAATTCGATGTGTGCACATTAATCATGCTGCTATCGCCTACCATATTTTCCTTTTCCTCCTGCCGCGAAATCACACATCCCATGTGTTTCTGAGACTGAATCATACGATATCTCCGACCATATATTCTTTTTTCTCCAATCTTGAAAGTGTGTTTCACGTCCGCTTGCAATGTTACAAGAATCATTGTGTCATTCCTGATTTAAGTAGGAGGTAAACATTGCGCATGAACCTTGGGGTTGCTTGGTCCGTGACATTTTAAGGTGAGTGACTTTCAGACCCAGCCGTTAAGATTGAAATTCTTGGTCAGCGTTAGGTCTTATCGATCCCTGCATTGAATTGACCATGTGTATCACCCGTCTCCGCTATCAATATTCCTAGAGATATATTTCTATTAATGTTACCTGTCTCAGCTATCAATATTCTTAGAGCTATATTTCTATTAATGCACAAGACAGTATGGCAGAAATGGCGAAACCTGTGAATCTGGAAAATGAAGACGGAAACTATCCTTCTCCTGCAACTCATACGGTTGAATTGGTTGTTGAGCGTAGATGCACAGTGTTCGTTCAATCTGGATTATGTCTGTCTTACTGCAAAACGGATTTTAATAAATCCGTTAAAATCCGTTACTGAAATTTAATAAATCCGTTAAATTTTGAAGTTGCATTCTGTATAGCTAAAATTGTCACCACATGAATATCCTCATCCGTTAACACTCTGGCCATGTGCTCGGGTTACGATAATGTTGATTAATTATATATTTCACTTGCGTCGGTTACATAGAGCATTTGTCGTTTGTCAAATATGAAACAAAATGTAATGATATGGACGTAGATGGTCAAATCTCGTTTTGTATACTGACGCTACTTTCCTGGTTGGATGGGTTTCTCTGGCGTTGTGGGCCTTTGTGTTCGAATAAATTTCATGCCTCTTTCCTTCATATAATGGCTTGATTTGGCATTATAGTTGTAAATTTCATGTCACTTTTCTTCATTGAATTGCATCATTTGGCATTACGGTCACGAGAATCAAATATAATTTGCAGTGTTTTTCCTAATTTCAACTTGAAAGTAATCAGTAACTATTTGAAGTCTTATTCTAATTTCAAGTTAAAAGGTATATTGTGGTGAGGTTCCTTAGTAAATTCAATTAAAGAAATATATATTTGTGTAATGATTTTTTTCTCGTAATAATTATTTTTTGAGAAAACATTTTAGAATCAAGTAATAAATTATCAATTTTTTTTTTATAAAAATTTAATAATTTCTTAAATTTTAATTTCTTAAATAAAAAAATACTGATAATTTTTAATTATTTAAGGTAGATGTAGTGGATATAATTGGTATGGTTTTGATCTTGTCATAACTTTATGTTTTATTCTAATTTAAGTTAAAAGGTATATTGTGGTGAGGGTTTTTTTGTAAATTTAATTAAAGAAATATATATTTGTGTAATGATTTTTTTTTCGGTAATATTTATTTTTTGAAAAAACATTTTAGATTTAAGTAATAAATTATTAATTTTTTTTTATAAAAAATTAATAATTTCTTAAATTTAATTAAAAAAATTACTGATAATTTTTAATGATTTAAGGTAGATGTAGTGGATATAATTGGTATCGTTTGGATCTTGTCATAACTTTATTTGTATAGTACAAATCATCTATTTTTTTCCTCTTCATTTATGATTTACTTTAATGTACTATAGTCGTCATACTTTTTCTGGTCCCATTATGTTAAGTTTTACCTAAGAATAGAAAATACATATTTTCATATCTATATTATGGGAGTAATTGTTTATAAAATTACCATTCCCATATAACCAAGAAAACATACTATATGATATAAGCTTATGTCCTAATTACTATTAAGCCCCTTCTCCTTCCTTCTTACTTAGGGAATTTGGTTTAATGTTATGTCACCCATATACATTGTATAGTTCTTAACTTATATTAAGTGGTAGATTATCTCCTATTTTTCATGGTATAGTTGGGCTTGCATATAGATACATTTCGTTTTCCATCCATTATAAAAAATTTATTACTCTTGTTGGTGCCACAGGGGCTTGACTGGGAGAGCAATACCATACCACGTGGGTTCATACTGGGGGATATATATTGAGGAAAAAATGACATAATACATTGGGGGATATATAGGGGGTAAAGGGGTTTTATATTGAAAAGTATAAAAAATGGAGCTCAAAATTAATGAAAAAATATAAATGCGTATAAAAATGTTAATGAAAAAATGGATACGTACAATATCTAGTGAAAGTAGAGGTTTTTAAATCGGAAAGGTGTATTCGGTACATATTGGTAGGGGGTTAAATAATGTGATTTTTAGAGGTATTTTCCAATATGTAGTCAAATTAGGGGTATTGTTTAGTAAGCCATGAATGAATGTGATATGACATAGGTTCATTGAGTGAAGCCCCCGTGGTTGGTGCGTTGTACCCACACAAGGGTCTCAGCATATCTCCCATGGTTTTTCAAACTTGACTGTAGATATTAGTGATGATTTCATGCTAATTTCCATTTCTATGACTTGTATTCCACTCATGACATCCACGTGGAATCCGTTATGTCTATATCATTTAAGCCAAATTAATTCCATGCTTAAATGGGTACATCTCCATGCGCTATATTAAAGTGTATGATGGTGTTTGGATTGGGTTCACGTTCTGAGAGCTAACCCATTACTGCCCATTGGATTCCTTCGAACTGAACACCATACCATCCAACTCCATGCGTCCTTGTTCACGTGACTATCCTTCTCCCTCGTAAATTCATAACAGTGTACGCATGTTGTACTACTGGTTGGTTGTAGTACAACTTGGTGGATGACCCGAATTACCCCATTGAAATCCAACGTTGATTGCATGGGAGATTAAAACCCTATTTCCTTCCCCAACATTTTCCCACTCATTCTGTGTGTAGGATGGTAAAATGTATCAGGCCTTTGTTCTGTAACCACTCCCAGTATCATCTTTCCATAAAAATCCTTCTACCACTTCGTAACACTTGGTTACACTCGTGACAGTGAATCGGGCCTAAAGGTAAGCTACGAAACTAGCCTATATTATCTCTGTTTTTTCTTTTCTTTTCTTCTTCCCTAACTTATGTATATGTTCTTTTTTTGTTTTTCATTTCACTCTTATCTCGATTATTACCTTATTTTTCTACCCATGTTTCATTGGGGAAATGGTAACGACGTAATAGTGCATGGATTCAATCAAGAAATTCATCAAGTTTAGTTTAATTCCAAAATCTCCCCCCCCCCCCCACCCCATTTTTTATGTCTGGGTTTTCCTTTCTTTTCGAAAATGTTGTTCTCCAGTACCGAGTTTTAAACGAAGAAACAAAGGATTTCTTGGCTCTCTCACCCAAAAAGGAGGATTATTGTCATATTTTTTTCATTTTCTTCCTTGTTCAATAGAGAAAATTTAACCATTATTTTCTCCTTTGTTGCCTATAGGTAGACAGGTTCTGGTTCCCAACCTATGAGGTATGTTTTTTCCATACCAACTTCAGGGTTTCAATTTTCTTTCCATGTTTCTAATTACTTATTTTTTTCTTTTCTATGTTTATTCAGTGCCTTTATCGATTACAAAAAATATATTTTAGTTATAACTTCTATTACTAGCATGTAAAAGAGAACAAAGTGAAAGGACGAAAATAGATTAATAATAATATTCTTATCTAAACTAAGAATAATACTTGGAATATCCAACTAGGAATTCGATAGCCTGCATCAATGAGAAATCCAAATGATAAAAAATAAAAAATATATTTCAATATTAAGGAAACACATATATAGTCCCAAGGTTATGGATTGACACTATATATATATATATATATATATATATATATATATAAGATAATAAAAATAAGGGTAACATTCATATAACTTAAAGAGTATCCATTTAATAACAAGAAGTAAATGGGGTTTTCAATGGTTGCATATAAATTCTATATTATATTACAACAAGCTACCATGATGAAAATAAACCTTGGTTAGGGTTGGGAAATCAATTTCTTTAAGTGTCAAAACCCTAACTTAGGGTTAATGAGATGTTTTGTGTTAGAAATCTCACTTGTAAGCATCACGATGCCACAAGTCAAAACCTTGGAAAAGTTGGTAAGGTAAATCTTTCATATTGAATGCATTAACGTTGAAAGAATACTTTCATTTCACATAGTCATTACAAATTAGACACCTAGTGTGAAAACACTTCATGATAAAAATCCTATAAGAAATTTGGGGAAAATTTTGTTAAGAAAATGAAATAAGTTACCTATAATAGGTGAAGCGATCCAACAAGCTAACCCTGGTACAATCATACATTTTTCATTCATTAACTGAACTATCTTAAATAGTGCACTAATACAAACTGAAGAAATGAAACCAGAAACTTGACAAGAAATCATGGCGACGTTGTGACTATAACATCCCATTTGAAGGGAAACTAAATCCATTCCTTTAAATGTGCATACTAAGTAGTATATGCAATATATTAAAGGAAAAAGGGGAGTGGTAAACCCTTGCATCCATACCCTATGTCTTGACTATGGATACTAGAATAAATTGACAAAAACGAAATACATAAAATAACCCTCTCCTATAATCATGCAGTTTGAATGCGAGGTCTTTGTAACATTCCCTACCCTCAGGTAATGAGAGGTATATAACAAAAAATTCAAAAGGTTATGATATTTGTGTTCATAAAAATGCTTGTGTACATACGTATTCATTATTTGAGTCACAGAGGCTTTGTAATTCACCTTTGGAACCTCATAGAAGGCGATAGACAAAAATGGAGGTTCAAACCCTTGACTGAAAGAAATGACTAGAAAAAATCCATCATAGAAATTCCCATGACACCCTAAACCTACAAATCAGGCCATTAATTTAAATAGAGTGACAAAAATGGAGTGGGAAGAAATGAATTAGGGAAATAACTACAATAAAATTTTACATAACCGAGCAACCATACGAACGAGCTCTCAAGGGAAGATAAGATCCATGGTTAATGGAACCTGAAGGTTAGCAAGGGCCAAAGGGCCAAAAGATTCAAACTAGGGCTTGAAGAAACCTTACAACATCAAAATCGTCATAGCGACGCTCCTCTATATTCACATAACCAAATGAAACTCGTACCAATAGTCATGCGAGAAATACAATTAGGGTTCCAATATCATAATTACAATCGTTGATGCTCAAAGAAAAAATCTCTACCACTAAAACAAATCAGTACAACTTTCATGTGAATAGCATGTGAACAAGGCCGCATGGATAATGATCCATACGCCACGTGGACTAGGCCTTTCATATCAAACATGAAGGGAAATACAAATAGTCCCAGATGGGATCAAACGACTATGAAAAACCACATTCAAAAACCCCAAGTCATATTCCATTTAATCAAATATGAATGTGCCTGGATATTGGACTATAATACATAAGTTGCATATGGTGGATGACTTAATAGGTATTGATGTTATTACAGGAATCATTATTATGAAGCTCAGAGGTACCTTTTTCATTAATGACAACAATATAAATATGTATGAGTAATTTCCATGAGAGAAAGAGGAAATAATTATAACGAAGAAAAAAGAGAAACCATTTATAATGAAGAAAATGATTAAGGTTGAAAGAAAACCATTTTTAATATGTCGTTATAAATCCAAAGAAAACTTAGGAATTCTGCCAATCATAGCTATAAACAATCTATGTAATCAATTAGGTGATAATTTGACCACAACAATATTTTTGGTTAAGCCAAAGATAAAAGGGAAAAAAAAATTACTGAGGAAATTGGATATGTTACAAGAACATTGATTTTTCATTGTCAAAGGTTTAACAATGTTGAATAATATTAATATTAAATGACTTGACTATTATTATTATTATTATGTCATTTCATATATTGTTAATATTTGACCATTATTAAACTTGGTCAACCCTATGTTTACCATAGTTAACAATACTTAACCTTATTCACTCACAATGTAAATCGACCCTATTGAATTATAGTCAACCATGGTTGACAAAAGTGAATCAATGAAAACCCTTAGGAAAATCAACAAAATTTCCTAAGTTTTCATCATTTATTTTCATCTAACATTTACTTCCAAATATCGTGAAGTTCTTTATTGAAGTTCGTCTTTACCATATTTCACAGGGAGTCTTGTTGTTATTTACTTTAATATGAGATTTATTAAGGATATTTACTACTATTTGAATTACTTCTACCCGAAAAGTATTTGACACTTTTGACTCATCAAGCATTGATCTAGGCATTCCTTGAACAATCATGTTTAACCTCCAAACCATAACAATCATGTTTAACCTCCAAACCATACCATTTTCTTGAGGAATTTTTTCTATTGAAAATTTTCTCTTAATCAAAATTCTTTCACAAAAAGCATTGAATTCATCGAACATAATTTCTCCTCCTCTATCTGATCTTAAGCATTCAACATTTATGCCCGTTTCATTCTTAATATGTGCTTTGAAGGTTTTGAGCTAATCAAAGGATTCATATTTCTCTTTTATTAAACCAACCCATGTCATTCTAATATTATCATCCATTATGATTATGAAGTGTCTTTCACCTCAGGGAGATTGAGTTATTATGGGTCTCCAGAGATCTATATTAGTGAGTTCTAAAGGTATTATCATTGAATGATCCTTTTCCTTAATTTCTCTAGTGTTTCTTTTCAAAATTGACATGACTTAGAAATAATATTATTTGGCTTTGAGATCTTAGTCATATCTTATTCAACATTCTTTTTTCCTAACTTGACAAGTTCATTTAATCTAATACAACCTAGTCTCTAGTGCCATAACCAACTCATTCATTTTTCCCACATAACAACTCTCTTTACCTCCATCCAATACATATACATTGTTTGAGGTTCTAATTTCCTTTGTAATTTTTTTACTTAAATCTCCATTCTTTACTTCACATCCATATGAATGATTTATGACAACATATCCTTGGTTACAAATTTCGATAACATTTAATAGATTATGTTTAAGGCCATGCATATACAATACACTATGAGCTTTTGTCTCTCCCTTGTCGAAAACAACTGTCCCTTTCCACATTATTATTGTTGGTGCATTATTACGAAAACTACTACCTCCTCTATCTACATTCAAAGAAACAAACTTTCTCTTCTCTCTTGTCATGTGGTTTGAACAACCACTATAAATGTGTCTTTCACCAAAGCATCTATATCTATTTCTCCTTTGGATAAGGGGATATCAAATTTTATTCGTACTTTGAAGGGTATTTCACCTCCAAAATTATTTCTTGTTGAAGATGCTTAGGCTGCCATTGGTAGTTGTCAAAGGAAGTATGACAAATCATCTAACATCTCATTCCACTATCACATTTGTGCTTCCTTAAGAAGCAATGTGATTGGATCTCTTGCTCTGTCATTTCTTTTTTCTTTCACTAGTGAAAGTCGATTAGGTTCCAAGTGAAACTAGCTCAAGAACCATATTTTTTTATCTTTACCTCATTAAGGACATACACTGAGAAATAAGAAGGATCATATTACTCTTTGACATTGCTTATCTTGGTCTTATAAAAAATGAAATGAAATGTAAGAATGTAAATGGAACACACACACAGAAATGTAACAAAGATTTCAATAATATGGTAAAAAAGCAATATTATATTAATAAATGAAATAATAGAATATTGTAGAACACAAATTGGCTAGAATGGTGGTAGGTATATCTAAAAGAGAGAGATATAGGCTATATGCATTCCTAAAAACTATTACAAGAGTATGAAAGAATGGTCTTTCAACATAATGAAAGAACACTAATAGTTGAAAAACCTAACCCTAAGAGATGAAATCAAAAAAGATTTGTGAGCCTGAGGTGGTTACCTTAAGAGATGAAATCCAAAAAAAATTGTGAGCCTAGAGGTGGTTAGTTGGTACATCAACTATCTCGAGGTGTGACTTTTTCATACAATATCAATTTGGAATGCACAATTGCTCGTTTGAAAGAACTATATGAAGACTACAACTATTGAGTGTTATACTAAGGCTACACTATTTGATTGTTATTTGAAGACTACAACTCTTGATTGCAGATAAGATATGTCATTGCAATCCATGATCCCAGAACCAAAAACCATCATTTAGAGCCCTGAAACAAGCTTAAGTGTTTGGAACCCAAAATTCATGAAAAAAAAGACCGATGAAACCATAAAAATTTATTAATATAATGAAGGAGATATATGTGTAACCATATTCACCTAAATCAAATTGAAAAAAAAATATGTCATACAAACTAAAATATTTAAACTCTTACTTCAAAATTTATGAGAAAATAAAATATACCATAAAAACTAAAGTGGTTAAAGCCTTCAAAATTTAAGAGAAAATGAATCAATTAATATACAGTTAGAACAATTTAATTTTTAAAACAATACTATATACTATAGTGAATCTTCACTGCCATAACTATAGTGAATCCTAACCACAATTTGCTGATTTAGGATAGCCTGGCAGGGACGAATAACACGAAGTAGAAGAGGAATAGTCCAGCGAAAGCGCAATTTACAGTTTACTTTCACTGATGACATTCTATGAAAAAATTCAAATTACGCACATTAATCATGCCGCTATCGCCTACCATATTTTCCTTTTTCTCCTGCCGCAAAATCGCACATCCCATGTGTTTCCAAGACTGAATCTTATGATATCTCCGATCATATATTTCTTTTTGTCCGATCTTTAAAGTGATTTTCACGTCTACTTGCAATGTTACAAGAATTGTCGGGTCATTCCTCATTTAATTAGGATCTAAACATTACGCATGAACCTTCGGGTTGCTCGCTCCCTAACATTTTAAGGTGAATCATTTTTAGACCCCGCCGTTAAGATTGAAATTGTTGATCAGCGTCAGGTCTTATAGGTCCATGCATTGAATTGAACATGGGTATCACCAGTCTCCGCTATCAATATTTCTAGAGTTATAGTTCTGCTAATACATACGTAGGGCAATATATACCATTCTGGGGCAGTATAGCAATTACACTAATAACAAAACCTGTATAGTTCTATTAATACATACACGGGGAAGTATATACCATTCCGGGGCAGTATAGCAATTGCAGCAATAACAAAACCTGTGTAGTTCTATTAATACATACATGGGGCAGTATATACCATTCCGGGCCAGTATAGCAATTGCAGCCATAACAAAACCTGTAACTTTAATGCACGCGGCAGTATATGCCACTCCAAAACAATATAGAAATGGTAACAATAGCGAAACTTGTGAAACTGGAAAATGAATATGGAAACTATGGTCCTCCTGCAAGTCATGCGGTTGAATTGGTCGTTGAGTGTAGATCCAGAATGTTCATTCAATCTGGTTTATGTCCGTCTGACTGCAAAACGGATTTTAATAAATCTGTTAAAATCCGTTACTGAAATTTGAAATTGTCACCACATGAATATCCTATCCGAATACTCTGGCCATGTGCTCGGCTTACGATAATGTTGATTAATTATATATTTCACTAGCGTCGGTTACATAGAGCATTTGTATTTTGTCAAAGATGGAGACGAAATGTTATGATATGGCCGTACATGGTCAAACCTCGTTTTCTATACTGACGCTACTTACTTTCCTGGTTGCATCCATTACTCGCTCGTTGTGGGTCATCGTATTGAAATAAATCACATGCCACTTTTCTTCCTAGGACGGCTTGATTTGGCATTATATTCTTAAATTCCATGCCACTTTTGTTGATTGGATGGCTTCATTTGGCATTATTCCTTTATGTTAATTTTTATCGAACCTAGTTCAAGAATAGAAACTACATATTTTAGTATTTATATTATAGGAGTAATTGCTTATAAAATTACCATCTCCATATAACCATTACTTAAACTAATTCAAGAATATAAACTACATATTTTCGTATTTTTATTATGGGAATAATTGTTTATAAAATTATCATCCCCATATAGCCAAGAAAAAATACTATATGATATCCAATTATGTCCTAATTACTATGAAACCCCTTCTCCTTCCTTCTTACTTAAAGAATCTGATTTAATGTTATGTCACCCATACACATTGTATAGTTCTTAACTTATATTAAGTGGTAGATTATCTCTAGTTTTTCATGGTACAGTTAGGCTTGCAAATACATACATTTTGTTTTCCATCCATTATAAAAAAATTATTACCCTTGTTGGTGAGCTCTACCCACACAAGGTTCTCGGCATATCTTCCATGGTTTTTCAAACTCGATTGTAGATATTAATGATGATTTCATGTTCCTTCCCACTTTTATGACTTGTATTCCACTCATGAAATCCACGTGGAATCCATTATGTCTATATCTTTTAATCCAAATTAAATCCATGGTTAAATGGGTACATATCCATGCGCTAGATTAAAGTGTATGACGGTGTTCGGATTTGGTTCACGTTCTGAGAGCTAATTGATTACTACCCAGTGGGATACCTCAAATTGCACACCAGACCATCCAAATCCACGCGTCCTTGTTCACGTGAGTATCCTTCTCACTCCTACGGTTGTCACAATGTATGTGTGTTGTACTACTATTTGGTTGTAGTGCAAATTGGTGGATGACCCTGATTACCCCATTCAAATCCAATAGTGAGTGCGTGGGGGTTTGAAACCCTATTTCCTTCCCTAGCATTTTCCCGCTCATTTTGTCTGTAAGATGGTGAAGTGTATCATGCCTCTATTCTGTAACCGCTCCCAATATCAACTTGCCAGAAAATTCCTTCTGCCACTTCGTAACACTTGGTCACACCGGTGACAACGAACCAGGCCTGGAGGTAAGATACGTAACTAGCCTATATTATCTTTGTTTTTTTCTTCTCTTCTCTTCTTCCTTAGCTTATGTATATGTTTTTTTTTTCATGTCACTCTTATCTCGATTATTACCTTATTTTTCTACCTAGGGGAAATGTTGATGGCATAATAGTGCATGGATTCCATCATGCAATTCACCAAGTTTAGGTTAATTCTAACACCCCCCTGCCCCACCCCGCCCCCTTTATGTATGTGTTTTCCTTTCTTTTCCAAAATGTTCTAGAGTATTGAGTTTTAATAGA